>JAUZST010008303.1:0-13633 GCA_034779995.1 Parotocinclus haroldoi
AAGGAAAATGTGTGAAATTGTCTTTGTATGTATAGATTCTGTTTTTCCCCAATAAAAAATATTAAAAAAAAAAAAAAACATTGCATTTACTCACATTTCCATGTAAGCAGTAGAAAAATAAAGTTACTAATCTTGTATTCTTTACCCGACAGTCAAATTGTTGGGTACACTTTACTTTCAGGAGGGGTGGGACTAAACTGCTCACAAAAATTAGGTGATTGGTGTCCCGTCTAAGTTTGTTCCTGCCTTGTTCCCTGTGCCACCAAGTGGGCACCAAGTCTCCTGCATCCCTGTACAGAATCAACCGGATGGGAAAGTGAATAAATAAATTATTTCAATTATGGAATGCAACGAAAAAGTATTGGGTTCGAAGGTGGAACAGCATGAATCCGTTCTGTGGGAGTCTGCAAATCCTCCAGTTTCCTCCCACAGTCCAAAGACATGCATTTGGTTAACTGATTACTCTAAACTGAACCCGAACATGCGTGGTGTGTGTGTGTGTGTGTGTGTGTGTGTGTGTGTGTGTGTGTGTGTGTAAGTGATGTAAAAGATGAAAGTGTCATTAGACATGACTGCATTTTAACCCAAGTACATAAAGCAGCAGTAAACAGCACGTAAAAAAGCAGAGCACTCTTTTTAATAATACAGCTTGTTATTCTGAGGAACTTGGACGATTGGGAAATGTTGCGTCCTTTACTAAACACAAACACACCGAACAAGTGCATTACACATTTTTATTTGACTGTGTCAGACTTTTGATTGCATTGCATATTTCTCTGAGCATGGTATTTATTTCTGTCAAACAATAATTTATGCCCAATACAGCTTCGTAAATTTTCTGCTTCATTCCAAATTCTGTTTCGGTCACAAGTGGCACTTGTGCTTGGCTTATGAAATGGTCTAGTTATAAAAAGTAACAATGACTGGTTCAGTGCAATCCAAGCCAAGTCACAACTTTTCATTTTGCTAGTTCTATTGATTTAGAACTAAAAACACTACTAATATTAGATAATGCATGCATTTTTCATTCGAATGACAGCATACATGTAGGTGTATTTGCAGTGATGATCTGTATAAACATTTGACTCGGAACAAAAATGGCGCAAAACCTTCATGTTTAACTCGGGTTTCATTTAAACTCGAATTCGCTTGCTACACCACCAAACCTAAAGCGTTGTACGAGAGGGTATGCTAAATGACACAATGAACGAAAAGCATTATTAAATATGCCAAACATCATACCTTGAACATCAGCATGTATTACATTTAAATTATATTTAACCAGCAGTGTCCATCATTCCTACTGATTCATCCTTTCTCCCTCCGCGGAACCAAACTATAATTGTTTAAAAACAACATGATTTAAAAACCATATTAAATCTTTGGCCAAGCAGGGGGTAGCACCACTGCCTCACAGCAAGAACTACGGCCTGGCTCCTTTCAGTGTGGGGTCTGCATGCCCTCCCAGTGTCTGTGTGGGTTTACTCTGGCTACTACGGTTTCCTCCCACAGTCCAAAGACATGGGTGTTAGGTTAACTGGTGTCTCCAGATTTGCCCTAAGTGTGTGGCTGTGTGTCCTATGATGGATCGCCACCCCATCTAGGCTGTTTCCTGCCCTTATGCCCAGAATGACGACTCACTTGGGTTCACCAGGGAAAGAGTCCAACAGCCACAAGCCTGCACTGCACTGATGTTGAATTAGGAGAGCACCACCAGCTATTCCAGCAAACCCCATAACAACAGAACACCCCACAGCACACCCACTCCTCAAGCACAGAGTCTGCGAGAGGACCGCAGGAGAAGAACAGCCAGAAACCCAAAGTCAAGTGGCCCAAGGCCAGCGACAAGGTAGCCTGGAGAACAATTGACAAGAGCACCTTCCTCCAGAACATGCTAAGAGGTAGTATAACACTGAAGTTGAAAATCTTTGGTCACCACATCTATGAAGAAGGAAGAAACTGCTTCAGAGTCATGCCCATAAGAGCACTGGTTCTCCCACGGATCGGAAGGTAAGAAAGGTAAACTCTTCAGCTGCTTTAAGAATGTCGGATTCTGGGGAAATCATGGAGGAGAGCTGAGCCCCATGAGAAAGAAAGATCTGAAAGATCTGTGAAACACCACCAAACAAAGGCTTGCACATCTTAGGAGAGCTGAAAGGATAAAGGGATTATTTCAGGACCCATTCAAATATGCCCACAGATTGTTGGAGGAGAGGAGGAATGGGACACTCAAGACCACTGAGCAGCTGGCTGTATCGCTTGTCATCCTACTTAACGGAGCAACATTGGTACATGGTCTGAATGAAGTACCTTACTAGGTTTACGAGTATTGCCCTAGGTTCCTGAGACTGCTGTGGAGGCTTTTGGTGACTGACTGGAAGACCCCGTCCATTCTATCGTCATGGTCCAAAGTGGCCACCGCCGTCATGCCAAAATCTCAACCATTTCAGAGGCATTGCCCTGCTAAATGGGGGAAATCTTCTTCTCAGTCCTTTCCGGACGTCTGACCAAATTCCTGCTGGCCAATAATTACATTCAGACAGGATGTCAGAAGGCAGGTGTCCCAGGGTTTCCTGACTGTGTGGAACACTCTGTGATGATTTGGGAGCAAATCTAGAGAGCCAGGCGCAGCAAGTCTGACCTGCATGTCATCTGGTTGGACTTTGCAAATGCCTTTGGCTCAGTTCCCTAACATATCACATTCACCAGCTCATCACATTCACCCTTGAGTTTTTCCCTGTACCATCAATCATCCAGAAGCTGATGGCAATCAGCTTTAACAGCTTATATGTTTGCTACACATCCCAGGAAATTACAGCTACCTGGCACCAGCTGGAGAAGGGAATAGCAGCGGGATGTTTAATCTCTGCCATCCCCTTCGCGTATTTGAGATCATTCTGATAGGTAGGAGACAGATGGTTGGAGAGGTACCAAACAGGCCAAAGACTTACGCCCATACAGAGTGGCATGGACAATGTCACCGTAGCTCTCCGAACAGCAGCTTGCACAGCAAGACTCCTCAGAAGGCTGGAGGAACTGTTAGCATGGGCCTATATGAATGTCAGGAATGACAGAATCTGCTTCACAGTGGTGAAAGGATTATGAAGGTGGCGGTAGAGCTGGTGCTAAACCTCATGAGGTTGTAGATGTCTGATCTGTCCAATAAGCATATGGCACAAGCTGTCACAATTCAACTGGAGATTGTAGGCTACATACAGCCGAATAGAGGTGGATTGGGATGGGGAGCACCACCGCCCAGATGGTAAAAGCCACCATGCAGGAGAGAAAAGATCTCAACATCTCAGCTGGTGACCAAAATAAACAAAGAGCACTACAAGCTGCACATAAAGTTCAGCCTCTTGTCCTCTGGGGAAAGGGTCAGCTGATCTACGCCAGGGTTCACCCTTTCACCCTGACATAATGGTCCGGTTAACATCTTCCATCTTCCAACTAGTCATTCTGGTGGAACTGACCATCTTATAGGAGGAAGAGATGGAGGCTGCCTACGAGAAGAAGAAAGATTGACGATGGAAGTCGGGTGCAGGGGTTTTACTAGAAAATATACGCAGAGACTCCTTAAAACCCTTGGTTTTACAGGCAATAGGAAGAAGAAAGTATTGCAAGACCTAGCTTTTGAGGCATGAGAAGGTTTCACGAATGGAGATCATATTGCAGCTGGGAGGTTTTGCTGTAGTAGTAGATCGTTTGCCCCTGTCCAGATAATGTTAATTAATTAAACCTAAACAAAAATGCTGTGATTTTGCTCACCGATTCTTGGAGGTAAATGCATTTTTTTTATTTGTTGCTGCATTTGTGGCTACATCATGAAACATGAATCTTGCTTTCCCTGTAATTTTATTCTGCACATTCGGATTGCACCAGCACATGTGTGTTAAATGTGCGAGCTAAATTGAGTATTGACAGGGAAAATAAAATGGTTTCATTCATAACGCTGAGCACAGGGCTGGGAGCATCTAGCTCAACCCACTTGCTACTCCACACACACACACACACACAATTGATAATGGGAAATGAGTCAAGATGGAACAAACATATTGCATATTGCTTATGAGCCTGCATCGTGCCGAAATTGTTTCAGCATGGCTATTCACTGCAACCGGAAGATTTGTTATTTATTCCTCTAACAAAGATGATTTCACCAAGAGGGAAAATGACCTTTGGTGTGTATCTAGCCAGTTCTCAACGGCATAATGAAAACATTAAACTGGAAGGATAGCATAGACACTAGAGCAGAGGTATGATAGCATCTAGTCATGAAGTAGATTTGGGAATTTTTTACTGTATGCTTACATAAAGCATTTATCATATGCCCAGAGTGTTGTCTTCTCCTCAGCAGACATCTCTTTATGCTAGGAGAAACAGGTGTATCGTTATCTGAACACTCAGACATTGCGATCATGAGAGTCATTTTATTTCAGCACCTGGGTGCCATTATAAAGAAGGATTTTGGCGCTTGTCTTCTTTTAGTCTTGAGCAATGACAGAGTCTGGAGTCATACTTGAGAAGGGTACATGGTACCCAGAGCTAGCTCTAACTACTGCCTTAAGGTAAGAGGGACGTGGTTCGTTCTTAGCTAACGTCAAGCATCAAAATGGGAAACTATGGTGAGCCAGTATATAGAACAACTTGGGGATATTTAAAACCAGACTTACATTTAGCAGACACCTTACAACTTACACAGTCTTACCATTCAGGCAATTGCAGCTTAAGGGCCTTGCTTAAGAACCCAAATGTGGCAGCTTGGCAGAGGTGGGATTTGAACCCTGGACCATCAGTACAGCTAGGCTACCCCAGTCTGCTTAGACTTGCTACTACTTAGTGTTATTTTTCATATTATGTACGTTTGCACTGTGAAGGAAGTGGCTTTTAATCTCATTGTACATGTGTATAGTGACAGTTGCTCTTCTGAATGAGAATTCTCCAATTTTTTTTTTTACTAAAACACACAAAGTTCACATATACAGTACATAGGAATTAGCATGTGTGCAATATGAATACAAACTCCCAGCTACATGTGCAGTGTATACAACTCTGAATTATGAATAATATCTTCAGTGATCATACGTTATACATATACAATGGTCTAAAGACCTTTTACATAGTCGAACTTTTACTTTTTTTTTGACTAAACAAAAAAAAAAAACCACAGAAAACTCCATGTCTGCTTTTGTCTTTCTTTAATCTCCCTTCTCCTTATGTGTCACTGAGATTTTGCCGTGTCTGTCATACATTGTCCACTTAAGGAAAACAAAGGCATGACTGAAGATATGGTTGGTGTTTTTGTGGGCATGACCAGACTAGAATAAATAAACAAGATAAAGTCACTGCGAAGTTTTCAACAGAACTCCCTAGCCTTTCAGCTATATTCGGTTTTCTTTAATATCCATGGCTACTAGCAGGATGAACTGTTCTGCCTGACAACCCAGCTCTGATTAGTGTAATTTGATCGTATCTGAACAATGCAGAAATTCGAGAAGGCTACAGTTTAATAATGAACTCTGTGTGAAGGATGGCATTAATATGCTTTTTTTCTCATCCATAAAAATCTGAGTGGGTTTGAAACGGCGTTAATCTGAGTGAACCATATGACCGACAATGTATTTCCATAGCAAAGGATTCCTTTTCTACTCTCACGAATTAAACTGATATGAAGCATTTTTAATAAACACTGGATATCTGTATGGCTTTTGCCCAGAGCACAACTTGAGTGAACATTTCGAATTGTATGACAAACTAGTTGCAAGAGCAGTAAATGGTAATAGTAGATGCGTTTAAATTGCATTCTCTTAATTCTCTTAAAACTGGACTACTGAGATGCTCTTCTGGCTGGTCTGAAGACTAAACACGCAAAGAAAAAGAAGTTGAAAATGCTTCCTTGGTCTGCTAGGAAGAATACAAAGCGCTTTTGTGAGCTGCTCTGATTAGAGGCGTGTGCTAAATGCTGTAAATGTTAATGTACATATATTGTTACTCGTGTACTTGACCTTATTTATGAACAATTCCTCAACTATGTATCACGGAAGTGTAACTATTGCGTGGAATACACAGCGCTGGTTGCAGACACTGCCCTGAGCTCTAATATATTTTCATCTGGGTGCCATCAAGCAAAAACTTATCTGTTGTGCCAAGGTGGAGCCAAGGTTGTCTATGCACACATGTTCGTGGAAAGTTCAAAGCCAAGGAAACAGGATGCTCACGATATATGTGACTCACATGAAGGGTGATACTTTTACCCTAGAGGCAACAGTTAATGGGATAACTAAAAAGACGTACTGGTTCAGGGAGTAAGTGGAGCAATGAAAACCCGTGGGTAAAGGAGAACTGTACCCGTCTGTTACTTTTCACCCCAGTTGGGATGATACGATGACAGAAAAATCCAGCAACGTATTAGCACTGTACAGTTCTTTGCATGTAAGTAACAAGATTCATCTACAATAAAACATCAAAATGGTCTTAGAGACTTATAGAATAGATGAATAGACTTAAACAACATAGTGTTAGGGTTCGCACTGCGTTATTTTACCCCTATCCCTTAGTGTCGTGTTTCCGTTTTCCCCCTACGTCCCTAATGACGTTTGTTTTGGTTCTCCGCGCCGATCGATTGGTTTGTTTCTTTATTTTATGCACCTGTTCTTTATTTAAGTTAATTAATTTTGTTATATGAGCCGATGGAACACGCGAGTGTTTGCCGGCTCATTACGTTATCCCTCGTTTGGTCTGTGTTACGTTTTGAGTGTTCCCCTTGTCTGTTTCCCCTTGTCTGTTTCCCCTTGTCTGTTTCCCCTTGTCTGTTTCCCCTTGTCTGTGCGTGCATTTGTTTTTAGTTACGTTTTTATAGTCCGTTATGGACTCCCCTGCTTTTAGGTCATAATCAGCGCTGACCCAGATATCCGGCCGTAACGGGCAGCCCCTCGAATCTTCGGCCATCATGGCCATCTTTAGATCCGTGGCTCTAAAGCCGCCCTTTATTTCTCCCCCTTTTTGTCCTTTTCCTTTTTACGGGCTCGTTCGCGGTACCCAGGCTCCCTTAGGCGCTGTTGCTGACCCCTGGCATGAAGCCGCTCTGGACCCTCTGGCGCGGAGCCATTATGGCGGTACCGCGATCCCCATCCTAGCCACGGAACCCGCTTCACTCCAGCTTGTTCCCGAACCCCTGGGACCCTCTCACCCTGGACCTCAACCATTGGACCCCAGCGGACACTCAGCACCCAGGCTGTTTGCGGACCCCTGGACAGTGTGGAGTTGGACTCTGGACTCCGGGCTCAAAGCCCCTACCGGACTCGTGTGTGAATTAAGTTTTCAACTATCGTTTAAATGTCTGCTATGTGTGTTTTTGTTTAAATAAATGTTTTTTGTTTTTTCTGTATTTGTTGTCCGTCTGTGGATACTACATTATGGGCTCCGATCTTAAAACCCAAAAGGGATCCTGGGGATTTAGCGGGACCAGGAATGGTCTTGCGAGTTCTCCGGGACGCCCTATCGTAACACATAGCTTAGGGGATTTAACCGCTTAAACATGCTGGACCATGTTGTGTCTGGAACTTGACCATTTTTAGAGCTAAGCATAAAACGAATACATACAAATTAAAACACTCAAAAGTTCAGT
The DNA here is from genome assembly GCA_034779995.1 of Parotocinclus haroldoi. NCBI lineage: Eukaryota > Metazoa > Chordata > Actinopteri > Siluriformes > Loricariidae > Parotocinclus > Parotocinclus haroldoi. The sequence goes on from JAUZST010008303.1 coordinate 7,628, forward strand.
TCAGTGCTTAATTCAGTTTAGACTTATACAGTGTATGCTGTGTGGGCTTAGATGGTCTCACCGATTGAGCAATCGGTGAGACAGTTTATATCTGGTGCTTAATTCGCGACCTGATGACGGACACCTGCTTATCCCATTACTCAAGTGCGGGTTGTAGCGTTGTCCGGTGCACACGCGCCTACCCGCACACACCTCGACACTCGGCACGTTCGCTCGGTCAGTATGGTCAGTTGGTAACGTCCCGGTGCTTATAGTGCCGACGGAGGCACACGGAGGAAACCCCCGAGGTATCTAGTATTTTAGGAACACATTGAGGGTTTCCTTTCTGTGCTCCTCGCACGCCTGAGCTCACGCTCGCTTCGTCCGCGGTCCCTATTAAGTCTCCCGCCGGCTGCGTGCTCCCATTTCAGATGCGCCTCGGCTTCACTTACTTGCGCTATACTCATGCTGGCCCCCTGGCGTTCCAGAGTCCTTCTATGCCTTTATTGGGAGAAGTTCAAAATCAGCGCCCTATCGTACTCACAGCACATTCGTGCTTTGCGCTACGGCGTCTCTCTTGCGATCTGTTCGCGCGTTGCTCCCAGGCAACACAACGGCGTTTTTTTTTAACCTTGCTTTTCTTATGTTCGGGAGCTTTTGCTCCGCCTTTTCCCCCTTTTAGTTTTGCTTCTATATTTTTTCCACATTATTATTATAATACGCCGTGGATATACGGATTATATGGATTTCTCGGTCCCCGCACACTTGGGTCCTACCACATATCATAGCACACAAAACACACTGACAGAGATGGAGCATGAACAGGATCGGATTATCCAGCACTTCTTGTATGATTTTCGTTATATTCATTCTGAAATATCCCCTAGTTTTTTCTGAGCGGTGTATTTGACTTATATTTACATAGTACAAATAGGTCAGCATGTGGGAATAACATGTGAATAAGGCAGTGGTTGCTTCTGGGCAAGCTACAGTATATTATAGCTCTCTGACTAGAGCTGTGCTTCATTTCAGTCAGTCTTTCAGTCAGTGTCAGCATGTGGCCTCAAGTGGCCAGGCGTTAAAGCCACCAGAGTTCCATCCTCCAGCAGCTGGATGCACGTTGCTAAACATAGACTAAGGCACTTAAACATCATTGACTAAAGAGCCTAAGCAGAATGAACTAATGGATTTAAACAAAATGAACTACCTCTTATCCATCTGACTATTAGCCCTGTCTGCATCGAATACCCGACTAGGCTGGAAGGCACAAGTGGGACTTGAACCTGGGTCCCAACAGGAATGGGATAGTGTATTAGAGCACTGCACCATCCAAGTGCCTCTCATATTAGCTGTTACACTGATTTTTTTAAGCAGTCAGGTTGATTGGAGGCTATTGGAGTATTGGCTGTTTTTGTAACTTGTCAACTACAAGTATCCTATTCAACCCTGCTGAGACATGCTTCTCTCTAAAGGAAAAACCTGTAACATCTTGGCACCTGTCAAAACACGCTGCCACTTAGACAACAATTACTATCGAGTTTGTTCCCCACCCCACTGTTTGACAGATATCTAAAAACCTCCTACAGTTCTGATAAAAAACTTCAGGCTTTAAGACGTTTGACTGAAGAGGCTAGACAAAATACTTTCTACAATGCATCCCGTACCAGGATCTTTGATTTATGGATCTTTAAATGATGTGTGTTGAGTTCTGGAGGGATGGACATGTCTTTGCACATCTAAACTGTCTCCTGACTGGTGAGGCGAACGTTCACAGTAACACAGAATACCATTCCCAAGCCTACACGTTCCACAAGTCAGAAAATTGCTGACTAAATGATTCGATCTGAACCAGTTTCAGAACCAGATCAGCCACCGATCATTATTGGCCGATTTCCGTGACTGAGCATGTGATCGGCACCTGTACTTTGCAGCCCGCAAAGTTCTTTTTAAAATAACTGGCAACTTTTTTGAGGAGTAAAGACTAATGGCACCATCTTTAAATGCTTCCTCTGCCAAATGTGATGCATTATGCTGGACGTGAAATGTTTAGTTTAGATCATTTTTAATTTAATTGATTGTTTAATGCTTGTTAATAGAAATGTTTGTTATTTTCTAAGTAGTGTTTTAAGTAGCGACTAGGTGTCATTTGCAACAGGGCCAGTAGTTTCTTCTCATGTGTTCACACTGAATGAGCTGAGCATCTCTTTTCTGTACATGTACCATTCTGATCTTCACTCAAACAGCTGGACAAATTGAGCCGTTTCATGCATTTCTTGCACCTTAATGATGTATCTTCTTTTATTATTGCGTGCCTTTACGTAAAAATGTGGCATCTGCTCTGTCGTCTTGCTAAATCTTTTAGCAGGACACAGTACCAGATTGTTCTGACCTGCTTTCACCCCTGCTTAGCAGTGGATGTCCTGCAAAACTTGTTGCAGAAGGAACATTAAAGCCAGTGATAACATCTAATGACTTTAAACAATCTCTAGAACTTCACTGATAATGGAAATGGAATTTGCTTGAAAATCTGAATGTTCTGTCATGCACCGTGGATAATATGCCAGCTTTGTATTTTTTTTAAACCTTAAAATTGGAGCGTAACGTCCTCTAAAACCCAATGTTAAACCATAGTACTTCACTGTTCAACCGGAGTGAAAACGTGGACAGAAATTTCAGGAATGCCCCAAGTCTTAAGCATTTCCTCAAAAAACACCTATTGCTACTGGCCTATCAATGAAAATCTAGTGTTAGTCGTAGTTGTTTTCGATTCAAGGTACTCAATGAACCCACAGTGCCCTGTGCTTGCGTCACCACCACATCAGCTTGTGTCCCACCTATGCACAGCTTTTACAAAAAAAAATGCACTCTCACATTTAGATTTTAATGCGCATTCCAAGTCTAGCTCTCGAGAGTCTCAGGAAACATCTGTGAGCTGTTGAGTTGCTGCGTGTTGCTTCAGATGCCAGCTGTGAAGGGCGGGCCAGGATGCCCCTTGGATTGGCTGCTTCGTAAACCTGCCACACTGCCTCACAGGAATGGAGAAGGGCACGTTTGAATCCTCCTTCTCAAGTTCTTCCTCAAACTGGTGTCGGAGCGAGACTTCCTCCGGTCGCGCTGTGCAACGCCATGCAGCTCACGTCCTGTCCAAACAGAAGGATATAATAGAGGACTTGAGCGGAATCTTTGATCAGTCTTGACTGGTGCATTAAACGGTTTTGTTTAGTTGCTCATGTGTAATGGTAATAGCGTGCTAAACCGGGTTATTACTGTTTCTAGTAGTAGTAATATGATCATTATCATTATTATTATTGCAGCTTTGATGGCTCAGCAGGTCGAGTCAGCTGCTGGAAATGGGACTGCCTGGGAGCCTGAGTTGCTATGAACTGTCCAGTATGTGCACTTGCCTGTGCCCAGTGAATTTTAGGTTGGGCCTCAGACCCTCCTAATGACTGTATCCTGGTTAAGTGGTTGTAAAGATTTCTTCCTGTATTTCAGAGTTTAATGGAGTTAATAATAATAATTATAATAATGGCACCAGATGTTGCCCCAAAACTTTCATTCATCATTAACGGTGCCTTCACAGATGTGCAAGTTACCCATGGGCCATGGGCACTAACACCCCCCATACCATCAGAGATGCTGCCTTTTGAATTTTGCGCTGATAACAATCTGGTAAGTGCTTTTCCTCTTTGTCCCAGAGGAGGACACGACATCCATGATTTCTAAAAACAATTTGAAACGTGGACTCATCGGACCACAGGACACTTTTTCACTTTGTGTCAGTCCATCTCATATGATTTTATATATATATATATATATATATATATATATATAGATTGGGTAAGGTTGGGTAACTTTTTGAAATCCAATTTTGAAATCCAGTTTTTTTCTATCATTTACACAATATTCAATCTTACTGGTTGTGTTGGTATCATTACTGGTTGTGTTAGTATCATTACTGGTTGTGTTGGTATCATTACTGGTTGTGTTAGTATCATTGGGTTTGGCGGATAAATACAGCCATGTGTCGTCTGCATAGCAGTGAAAATTGATGTCATGTTTATAAATAATTTCTCCTAATGCTAGCACACACACAGTGTAAATAACAGTGCTCCCAATACTGACCATACTTTACCTTTGTCATTTCTGACCATTTATTATTTACATAGACAAATTGAAAGTGAAATAAGATTTAAAGGAAGAGAGTGTGAATCTTTTAACACCTACAGTACTTTCCTGTCTATAAAGTAAGGTGTTACGATCAACAGTATCAAATGCATCTGACAGAACAAGAAACGAGGCGAGCCCGTTAATTAATCATTAACTACTCTTATTAAGGCAGATTCAGTAATACGGTTGAGTCAAAATCCTGACTGAAATTTTTTCATGAATACTGTTTTTGATGTAAATAAGAACGTAATTGTTCGGAAATTGCTTTTTTTCTAGAATCTTCTAGACAAAAGGTAGGTTTGAAACTGGCCTATATTTAGACAGAAAATGGGGATCGAGATTAGGTTTTTTAATCAGGGATCTATCTACAGCGCATATGAACCTCCCTGCTCACTAACATTAGGGGACATTTCAATAGGGATGAATTTAAGGCTAAGTGATGCATAATTACATTATCTGAGGGCACCAATTCCACTGGGGTTACACTAGCTAGGGTTATACGGAGTACGGACAACTAAATGTTACGTTATCTGTTCTAGCCCTGCAGATGTAATAGTGTTTTTTAGACTTAAGATGATGTCTATGCTGTATATTAGATACGGACCCTTCATATATTAGGAGTGAGAGGTCCGAGATCATGTCATTCTGTGGTCAAACTAACAGGTTGTTTATGTTTAAGCTGCAGGTCAGTATTAGGTCTAAAGTATGCTTGCAGCAGTAAATGGGTCCTGATACACTTTGGGTAAAACCTGTCACATCCGTGCCCAGCTCGGCGGACCACACCCACTATTGATCCCGTTCCTCATTACCGCAGTCGTATTTAGTCCATCACTCGTCACTGTGTCCTTGCTAAGTCACTTGTTTTGTTCATCGTACTAAGCGTTTTCTATACATTTCATCGCGTTGCCTAGCTTGTTTCGACCCGTTTCCTTCTCCCCGACTCCGTGTCCGTCTCATCCTCTGGACTTTCGGCTATCCTCGCTGGTTTTTGGACTCCGGACTATTTTGACGCTGCTTGGTCCGCTACCCACGTTAGCTTCTGTGACAAAAACCTATAGATTCTAAAAACGAATCAAACGCAATTTTGAGTGGATCAGACTTATTTTCATAATCAATATTAAAGCCTCCAACAATTAAAACCTTTTCACTGGTTGAAAATACTAAATTGGGAAAAAAAAATCACTAAAATCACAAGGAAATTCTGAATAGGACCAGGTGGTTTCTAAATAGTAACTCATTGAACTGAACAAAATCATGAGAATCGGTCGTTCGGAGTTCAGTCGCAGTCACGTCATCTCGATGTTTAAGCGTACAAAGGGCAGGATTGCAGTCTTTAGTCAGTCTTTCTCCAGTCCTGGCATTCCAATCAAATCAACCACGTTAAATATTATCGCAAGTCGTAAGACTTGGCTCATGCATATAGTGACGTAAATAACGTGTATATAGTGATCGTTTTTCAGCACCAAACGAGAAGCCTCTATGAAATGAGACGTTTGTAGAGGTTTCGGAAACCACGGTTCTCGTGGAGTGTGGAGAAGCAGGAGATACTGGTGGAGATACTGGTGGAGATGTGGAGTGAGCGGGAGTGTGTCTCTTTGATGCGACTCGCCATTTATACCACAACACAGTGGACAAGGGAAAAGGTGAACAGATATCTTTTTTTATACAGATATATCTTTTCTACTACTAATTTAAATTGTATTAATCATTTGTTATTTATTTTAACCTAATTTTCCTATGATTTAATATACAGTTAGTATTTGTTTAATTAACATCTAGGCCATGGAGGGCGGGTCCCCTGTTGAGTCTTGGTTCCTCCCAAGGTTTCTTCCTACCATTTTAGGGAGTTTTTCCTTG
>JAUZST010008304.1:0-13633 GCA_034779995.1 Parotocinclus haroldoi
ACGTATATATATATATATATAATTTTATTTATTTATTTATTTATTTTTTTTATGTATTTTTTTTTTCCTAAATCATTTTTTTTTCTTTTTACCATTACGGGCTTTTTTTTCGTATATATATAAATTATTAAAATAATTAAAAATCAAAAAACATTGGCCCAGTATCTGCATTTGCAGATGTCTTCACCACAAACGTATTACCTCTGGTATGTATAATATTGAGGTGAACATTTAGCAGCTTTTTGAGACTTCTTCATGTCCCATTCATTGTAGAATAGCCTTAACTACCAGCACTGCTTATGGATCCACAGCGTCAATTGGCTGTTCAACACTGTTGAACCGTTGTTCGGTGGTTCTCCTACCAAGCCTCTAAAAAGAATTGCAGTCTATTGTGTGAGATAGGATTAGTGCAGAAGAAAAATAAACTGCATTGTTGTGGCATAAGGATGCATAAAGAAACAATTCGCTTAGGAATCTCTATTTATTAAGTAAAATATGGTCATTAGAGTGCAGTAACCTGTTGTGTAGTCTAATATCATACATCGGGCAGCACTGTACATTTGTCTTTGAGCCTTTTTACATCTGAAAGGTCCAGAGTATTGTATTCCTATTGTACTTTATTATAATTTCACAGACATGGGCCCTTAATGCGAATGTACTTTGATTTTATGGAGGTTAAATGGCGCATACCAGCATTTGTTCTGAAGTTGGTCAGAATGTTTTGGCTTGTCAATGTATATATAGGAATCTCGAGCATGTTTGGTGATTTGAAATGCAGGACTGTTAGACAGGCATGCTAGGCAGTTATATGATCCTTTTACCTTTAACTAGTACTGTCATTTCTGTAAATAATACTTGTAATTTCTTCCCCTCTATAAGGTGCTCTATGAAGGAGATGAGTTGGATCATCCATTTGGAATCGCAAACTACCAGAATTATGTTTTCTGGACGGATTATGTGAACGCCTCAATCTATCAGCTGGATCTGTTATCTGGTAAAGTCACCCTGTTGAGGCAGGAGACGCCCCCGCTGTTCGCACTCCAGGTTTACGATCCACAGAAACAGACAGGTAATAATACAGATTACTGTCTCTGAGTCTCTTTCCCACTTTATCGCTCATACTTTCTTTTTTTTTTTCACACTTCATATCATTCTCACTTATGTCTCTCAATAACCAGCTTGTGCTTTTTCTTTTATACTATGGATCGTTCTACTAAACTGGTTTAAACTTGAATCATTTGAAAATGTGTTTGGCTGTTTTCTCGTTGTCTGTGGGTGTTTTGTAACAAATCTAAGGCTCCCATATTTAGTTCAAGTACAGGCAGGTTTCAGATTGTTTTACTACAGTTTTTAAAATGTGATTCCTCTCTCAAGACAGAATCTTTTTCAGTGTTTTGGCAGTGATGTTCTTAGCAAAAATTGAACTCAAGTCAAAAGCGGTCCATCTGCTCAACTGCTTTTTAACGTAAATATCTGATAAGCCAATCACATGGCTGAGACTCAGTGCATGTATGTATGTATGTATGCATGGTCAGTACGAGCTGCTACTGCTCAAAACAAGCATCAGAACATGATAGAAAGGTGTGTTAAGTGACTTTGAATGTGTCATGGTTGTTGGAATGCGGCGTTTTATCTTAAATCTACCTTTGACTTATTTTAAATTTTTATTAAGTACAATTACATAATTATCATATCATATATCATATAATTATCCCCTCACAAGGATGCGGGCCAGCTGGTGTCCACCTGGCAACTCTGGGCGGAAACGCAGGGAGAACCCTAAAAAGGGGGCGCCAATCCATCGTAGGGCACACACACAGTCATGCACACAGTCACACACTAAGGGCCACTTTAGAGACACCGATTAACCTAACACGCATGTCTTTGGACTGTGGGAGGAAACCGGAGTACCCGGAGTAAACCCACTCAGACACGGGAAGGACATGCAGACTCCACACAGAAAGGACCCAGGCCGCTCCACCCTGGGATCGAACCCAGGACCTTTTTGCTGTGAGGCAGCGCTGCTACCCAACGAACGAGCCCCCGTGATTAATAATCAATTAAATAATCAAATTAAATAATCAATTAAATAATCAAAAGGAGGTCCAATCGGGTACTAGCTAGATTTGCCTAATAAAGTGGCCAGTGAGTGTTTTGTCTGTCTATGTCAACATTCCTGCATTCATTTTAAGTCAAATTCGGAACTCCATTATGAAGAACATAGGAAACATTTGTATCAAGTATCAGCGAGCAGCTATTCGGGATCACTAAAAGCTTCAAAAAAAAATGCACACAGAGTTTTTCACCTGCCGGTTTTCAGTGGGAACTCAAATTAATGAGGCAAAAACCCTGTGTGTGTCATGTGCACTAATTGGGTACTCTCGCAGACTTTGCTACAGTTCTGCTCCTTAATAACTTCCGTCCTTTTTCTTAAAAGCTCAACTCTAGAGAGGGCCGAACCCTAAAGTGGAAACTCCGAATGCGTCTTTGTGGGCCAGCGCAACTGATGATCATTAACCTCAACATTTCCTTTGCCCAGCACTTTCTTTTGCTTTGTGCTCTTTATTTTGTCTAAGAGCAATAACCTTCGAGCTTGAGAGTTTAATTTAGGGGAAACTGCAGCCAGCGCATTTATTTGATGGTTCAAGCTGAGCTTAGAGTTTAGATTTATCTGTTAGCCATGATGAAGTGTCTCACAATGCAGCCGTTCTGATAAACTACAACTCTCGGTGTGTTAGTACGTGTTAAGGGTGTGTTGCCTGTGTGTGAGTGTGTGTGTGTGCGTGTGTTAGGAAGCGTTAAATAGGTCGGAACTCTCGTTCGAGGCATTAGTGGATGTGTTAGAGCTGTTCATTAGGACAAACTGATGAGTGTGTATTAACACTGCGCCGCATGTCAGCCTTTTGGCGTGTGCAAAGCAAATTCGTTCCTGAAGCACCTAAGAAGGGCACAGGCTTCCATCTTAAAAAAGCAGGTCTGCGTGGTGAAAAAATGAACATGCATTAAACGCGACCTGCTGCAGTTAGCAAGTTTTGCTCCATTCCATCATCGTTTTTTCTATTGACACTTTAAGTAGGGATGTTGGCTCTCCAGACAGAAATGAAGCATGCTGCTGCAGTCTTGTGGGACAGAACTGAATCGGAACTGTATGGGGGGGACGATATGGCCCTTACGTAATATCACAATATTTTAGGGTATTTTTGCGATAACGATATATTTGACGATATATTTCAACAACATACAATTGCAAAAAATATATCTATTTTATACTTTAAAATTCCTTACCTTGCTGCATTTATGACTTTCCTCGTGCTTGAGGTGGTGAAACAGATTAGATTTATTATTACATACCTTTTGCCTGACTTACGTATCACTGCGGTTTGTTGTAAATCTGATATTTTGTACCAAAATCACCTCCACACTACCAAAGTCGCTCCCCTTTTTGGGAACAAAACACGTCCACGGCAGAACCGCTTTCTGCCATTTCTGTCGCTCTGCCTATGAGTCACGTAATGGAAGTACTCCATACACTCTGTAAATGTATTACGTCATTATCGGAATATCAATATATGGATGCTTTGTATCGTCTAATAAATTATATCGCGAACGATACGATATCGCACACCTCTAATCAGAACCCATGTGGAAGCTTTGGAGTCTGGGCAAGAGTGGTATTTGTTTCCAGCCTAAAAATTGATTATGCTTCTTCTCACAAACCTGTTAGTAAGATTCCAGCGTCGTGCTCTTTTTTTTAATCTGCAATTATAGGGGAAATACAGCTAAACTATGTGGTACCTATTTCTTTTAGTCTATTTGTTTTAAATGATTTTTCAAATTTTTTAAATAGGGACTTTTCTTGAGATTTTTTGCTTGCGATGCAACAAAATTAAAATTCAACCCGAATCCAAAATGATGAACCAAAACTGGGAAACAAAAAGTTTGCCTGTTTTATTCATTTGCATTTCTACTGACTCAAAAAGCAATTTTTTGGGATTATCTAACATGAACAGTGATAACAGATATCATCTCTGGTGATTATGAAACGATTACGCAATTCTCTATCAACACAGAGGGACAGTTTAGTGCCCAGGTAACCTAATACATGTCTTTGGAACGTTGAGGGGAAACCAGAGCACCTGGAGTAAACCAGTACGGACATGTCCGCGGTCGGAATCAAACTGGGGAATCGATGAGGCACTAACTAAATGTGCCAGCGTACTGCCCCTGAGGGAGGACAAAACATTGCTTGTATGGGTAGAATATATGAAGCTATTATGGGATGCATTAAGGCCATCACACAGCAGGCGGCCCAAAAGTGGTTCAAGCCAATCATTTTGTGTGTCACAAAAAAAACACTCAAACCTCAATCTGACATCAGAAATGCAATGCAAAGTTCTAATGTCGGATCGGAAATTGATGCGTATTTTACGCCATTTCAGGGCGACATTTGTCATAAATGCAAGCTAGAAAGAAGGGAAACTGAATGCTACTAGTGATGACACTCGGAAACACCAATTAACCTAACACACATATGTACATGCAAACTCCACAAGTTGGCTGGAACAGTAATTATAAAAATTATAAGTAATACAAAGTGTGTTAGACAGTGTGTTAGGTTTGTGTTGCAGTCTTTAAGTATTCCTGCATGGCACCATTGTGCTTATATTAGTGTCAGGACCTTGGATAGTGTGTTATAACAAGATGACTAAGAGTTGTGTGTTTGTCAGTTTGAATCTCTCATGGAGTTTTGGTTTGTGTGTTTGTGTGTGTGTGTGTGTGTGTGTGTGTGTGTGTGTGTGTGTGTGTGTGTGTGCGTGTGCGTTTGCTTGCCCTTCCTATTCCTTGTCACAGCTCAGATCCAGTGGTCACTGCAGATGCTGCCCCCTAGACTCTTGTTTCCAAAAAGAAAAAAAAGAATTCCATAATGTCTAGCACAATTTACTAAGCTCTGACACTTAATCTAATGCAGGCTGCCTATAATACAAGATGTTTTGCCTGCAAATAATTACTGCAGTTCGTATATTAACATATACCTTGTGCACTCTTAAAATTAGGTCTATCATTTTGTCTTTTGGCAACTATGCAAGTAATCTTCAGTGTATTTTTATTCTCTGTAGTTTCTGTTCACAGACTGCATTTTTGTGTTGTTTTGAGGAATTTCGTATCATTAGTCACAGTTCATTATATGCTAATAACCAGTGGTAAAAGAGAAAGAAAAACAGTAATGCTATTTGGGAGTATCCAAAATACTGTTTTTGGCCTAAAAACAAGACTTAATAATTCATAATGGACGGCCTTTGTTAGAGTTAATGACCGAATAGTCCTGGCATTGTGTCTGTTAAATGATGATGATGACAAATGATGTGCTGGAGATAAAATGGTTTACACTGTGATACTTGGGTAGGCACATTTTGCTCTGATAGTACACTGCCAAACTCTGTCTGGATGTCTGGTGAAGCATTGTGACTGATATATACACATTGAAAAGTCTGGATAAATGATGATTGACTCTTCCATGTCTTTTTTGGGGTTAGAACAATTTCATTATGAGATATTTCATTTTTGAAAATCCCCTAATTTTTTGTGAGCAGTATATTCGAGGTATTTGGTCATGAGTATATAATATGTGATTTAGTGTGAGTACTCTTACCTGCGTCACATGAGGAGTGCTGAGACTCGGGAGCTTCAAGCTTAGCAGAATACGAGCGTATACCTGGAGCGGGTCTTGTGGAGCCAAGAAACCAGGCATTTGTCATTACCTGAGCTTGACCTGGTCTTGATCTGACCCAATCTGGTCACTATAGTCACCTAACCAGTAACCTTACCCTTCCTGGCCATTATAAGCACCTGCCTGAATCTGGTTATTATGGTCACCTGACCCAACTTGGTCATCATGGTTAAATGGCTCTTCCTGGTCATTATTCACCTGACCCTTTCTGGTCATTACAGACAGTTTATTTGGCTTATTTAACATCGCTATGGGCATCCGTGGCCATTTCAACGACACACACAAGGTTATATCAGAATTAATTATATATTCACACACACACACACACACACACACACACAAGTCGGTGCCAATTTGGGAGGAAACCGAGTACCCAGAGAAAACCCACATAGACACAGGCAGGACAAACGATCAAGGGATTGAACCCAGGACCTTCTTGCTGATGTGTGTGGTTGTTCCACCATATCAGACGCTCCTGAGTCTCAGCACTAATTGCATTGGGGGCTAGATGTGTGTATATCACAGACACAGACCATAGGTGCCCCCATGTTACAGTGCATGCGTTGTACAGGGTGAGTCAACCATCACAGGACACGTTTTGGCTTTTGACGATCAACATGTGGCTTGTCGTTTACAGTCCCCATTTCTCTGAATTTGGCTCTTAGAGATAGAGTTACAATGCTGTGTGAAAATGGTCGTCTTTCTGGGTGTCGGTCTGTGGGTATGAATCATCAATTCAGTCTACACTTACCTGTGACGCACAAAAAATGTTTTGAAATTTCTGTTTTGATACGTTTGAACCAAAAGGGATATTGGAAATCTGATTGAGACAGTCAAGTTCTGAGACCATTCTGGTCTTCTTTGATATGCTACATAACATCCAATATTCCAGCTTTCAAGACGGATGTTGTGGATGGCCATGTTGTCGGCATATCCTAAAAGATATCCCCTTTCGCCAATAATTTGCTGGGGTTTTCAGATATGTCATTTTCTCTTTTGTTTCTAAAAAAAGATGGTACCCTGTGTCTTAACTCACCCTGTAGATCTGAAATTGTCATTCTCACTCTTCACTTTTAACACCGTTCAGTTCACGAGTTCATTTAAGTCAAGACGAGGATAAACAGGTGTGTTGGTGCTGGTGTGTTAATTTGGGATAAATGAGAACACTGCTCTCTCGCTCTCTCTGTAATATTATTGAATTGTTTGGCTTGAATAGCATTCGATTCGTGCATTAACAAAATCTATATTTCATTTGCTTTTTCTGTGTGTGCTTGTGTTAAGGTAATAACGCCTGTGTGTTAGAGCGAGGTGGTTGCGGTGTGACAGCGTTGTGCCTCGCCGTTCCTGGAGGTCGTGTGTGTGCGTGTGCAGACGGCCAGCACTTGCTTAAAGACAACCTCACTTGCTCGGGTAAGCACTTTGAATATGTTCAGAAGATGACTGGAGAGTTTGCTGGGATTTGAACAGGGATTGGCAGTGTCAGTGCAAATGGTTATTTAGCATGACATTAACACAGTGGGTGTTCTCTGTCACGGGAGAAAGTGTTCTCTCCTTGGGTGGAGGATTTCTAGTCATTTGGATCTTGTTCACAATTGATATAGAATGCCACCCAGGTGGCTCCTGTAAGACCTGTTTCGGAGAACCCAGGGCAAACCCAGTACCAATTGGAGGGAGTATAGCTCACACGCGGAAAGACCCATCTGTACGTTACACCAAGGGCCAGGAGACGTACAGTACTGCGCAAAAGTCTTAGACCACCTTTACACACACACACACACACACACACACACACACACACACACATACATATATATAATATTGTTGACAATTTAAAAAACTTGAAACTTTGATTTTAAACTAGAATTTTTCATTCCATTTTTTCCACTGATCTTTATTCCTCATATTTGTGAGCGCTAGCATATCTTGGCAGTTTTACTTCAATTTTTTAGCTTTCTTCTTTCCGAGTAAGTGGTACCTAGGGTGCTACCGCTCATTTCCTGGAGTTTCTTTATCCGGTAGAAGGGTCACCTTGGCATCCCGACGAAGCTGCCAGAAGCTGCTATTGCTCAAGTGTGATTTATGTGAAAAAATGTCCATTTTTTTCAGTTTGAAACATTTTTCAGAAATGTCTTTATTTTTCTAGTTGCATTCTAATAAAGAGACTAAGAAATAATTGTGTGTGGTAACTATACTTTTTCTAAAATAATACTATATCTAATCTAAGAGTGGCCTAATTATGTGGCACAGCTCTGTACACTACTGGATATCTACAGTACACTGCACCCAACTAAAACGCAGCCCCATAACCTACTGATCTCACCTTGCCAGAGGTGGGATATGAATCAGAGTTGCTCAGTAGGCAGAGTACTGCCTCCAATTCGGATTCTGCTCTCTGTTTATTTATCAGCTTTTACCTCCCATACTGACAGGCACAGGCTCCTGAGTCTCTGTGCTCCCCAGGGTGAGTGCTGGGTGTCGTGGTCCAAGGGTACCCCCATATTGGAATATATATTTTACTTTATAATCGAATCAAATCACAAAGTGTTACAGTGCACGAGATCTTAAGACTTCTAATAAAATGCATTTTTTATTTACAACTTATTCCAAAGTTATGAGTTATGTTTATTGTATTGTGCAATACGACACTTAATATTGTTTTATTTAATATTGCTGATTAAAACAAAACAGATATCTGAACTACTGTATTTTTAATGGTAACGTCCTGTTGGCGGCCAGTTTGGTCGTCATCCTTTTTCACAGAACGTAACGCATACAAAAAACACAACATGCCCATAGTCCAATGCACCCCCAGTGTAATAACCTGTAATATTTAAATTAAAGCTCATAATGCATTACTTTTTTTGCTGTTGCTTTTTTTACATTTAGCTTTTCTGTATAATTGTATGTCATTTTCCTTATGCTAAGGAAAAGATGCCTGGTTCAGGAGTTAATTCTCAAGCAAGTTAGTTTTAGGCTGTGATCTCATTGCCTCCGCAAGAAATAGAGAAACAGCGGTAAAAATGTTTATTGGCGCCTGAAACAATATCTCACGTATTTGTCTGCCTGTGCTTGCACTACAATTCCAAGTATTCCACACATGCACACACCCCGATCGAACCTCTATCTTGCCTCCATCTGATTTGCTGTTCTGATTTGCTTACCTGTCTCTCTTTAGCCAGATGGCACTGATCTTTAACCCCCTCATTCACGCACACACACTACTTGCAAGGTGACATTGTCGTTCCAGGCATGCTTTTGAAAGTTTGCTGTTTGCATTGCTCTCTGTTCATACTTTGATGTTTTTGGGGGATTTCTGACCAGGATTTTGCTAGATCAGATTATATTTCTGATTAGACTAGTTCTGGTCCCTCGGGATTACACTACTTGTGATTATTGCCTGTTTTTTGGGCTGGAAATGTTGTTTGTTTATTTGGCTTCGGCATCAGTGGCCATCTTAGCGACACACACAAGGTTATATCCCGACACAAGTGCATCACAAGACTAGACATAGACAGAGCCCCCCGTGCCGCCCGGGACATGTTGTACTGATTACTATATTTCAATGTTTTTCCTCTTAATTTTGTTGGTTGTACTTTTGCATTAAAGCTACACCAAACTCATTCACCTTCATTTCTCTTCACTTTCTACTCAACCTGATGTGTAAAACCTCCCATCCCATTCTAGATTGCACTGGGCTCATGAAATCTAAATTCATACCACTAGCTTTGGGTTAGTTCCGTGTGTGTGCTGATCAATGGAAGCCGCTGCAGCTCACAACACAGTCGATAAAAATACAAATATGTCTGCAGGCAGATCAAACAAGTTTTTTGCAAAAGCTGAATACATCTATTGATCAGCATGTTGATGACAGAACAGAAATTCCTCAGCAGGGCTTTGATGTCTTTGATGTCTTTTCTTACGCATTTGTTGACAAACAGAAGGTCCTCTGCCCATCCTTGCTCGTCAAAGACTCGGCATCCTTCGTTCATTCATTATCTTCCGTTTAATCCGCATGGGGTCGCGGGCCAGCCGGTGCCCACCTGGCAACTCTGGGCACAAGGGCAGGAACAACTCAAGACGGGACGCCTATCCATCATAGGGCACACACACAGTCACACACACCAACGCACACAGTCACACACTAAGGGCCACTTTAGGGACACCAATGAACCTAACACGCATGTCTGTGGACTGTGGGAGGAAACCAGAGTACCTGGAGTAAACCCACGCAGACACGGGGAGGACATGCAGACTCCATACAGAAAGAACTCATGCCGCCCCGGCCTGGTATTGAACCCGGGACCTTCTTGCTGTGAGTCAGAGGTGCTACAGACCGAATCCCTGTGCTGCCCGAGACTCAGCATTTATTATTTTATTACTTTAAAGATGTGGGTTGTTAAAGCGAACAGAAGTTGATCGAATGGACGTTATATTCGTACATGGCCTAAATTCTTAAGAGTCCTCGTTTAACTAAAGAGAGTTGAATACTAATTATATCTAGTGAGGAGGGCAGATGCTCATGTTTAGCATGTAAACTCGAGGTCACAGTCCAGACTGGAAGAAATACAACATTCAGCCAGGCGTGTCCAATCTTTGGTGCGTTAGCCATTAAAAATGCATGTGACATTTAGCTCTAACAGTGCGTGGCCATTTGTCAGGATAGAGTTTTAATTGTAAAATAAAGTCTTGCCCTGCAGTCTCGAAGATGTCGGTTCACACTTGTTTTAAGTGAGGTCTTTAATTGCTCGTTGTACAGGAACGCAGGCTATGTGCTTCTCGTGATGAGATTTTCAAGCAGTCGTATGTTACTGGAGAAACAACCAGGCTGAGGAAATTGAGTTGTTGATGGAGGATCCGCTTGACAGAGGCAGTGTGTCGTATTCCGTGGCAGCAGAGGCCAAGCTTTTCGTCACGCTCGTCACAAAATATTGAATTTCTGCTTTTTTTTGTCAACCGCATCCTGTCAACACATGGATGAGTCAAAGAGCGCAAGAGACTGGAAAACACCACACACTCGCTACAACACTTTTCCGTCTGCATTTGCTAGAGATTTAGCACAGCTTTGCAAACACAGATCTGTTTAAGATCCAAAGCTGGAAAAAGACTTGTATTATTAGACAGCATTGTCATGAGTGATCAGTCAGATTTGCTTAATCTGAAGTCTTATGCAAAATGTCTGGGCACCCCTCCTTCGGGAGAGTTGACAGGGGCAGCAAGGACCCCATACTTGGTCCCCCCATGGCCCGCTAAATAATTAGAGTTAATTAATTAATTAATCCAGTCCCTTGCAGGACCTTAAAGAGTTGCTGTGACCCAAACACCCCCCTCCCTTACACTTTTACACTTGAGCACTTGCAGAATCTGGCAGCTTCATTGGAATGCCAAGTTGACCCTTTTACAGTTTATTTGATCTGTAATGGTCTTTCTTTTACAAGGGTAACAGCCAAGATATCTCTTTTTTTAGGAGACAAATAGGGTGAAAAGCCTAAGATATTCCAAAGCACACAAAGAATGGAATGAAAGTGGATGATGTGGATCTGTGGATCTTGGAATGGCAAATCTAAGTTTGAAATTTTTGGGTTCAGCCATCGAACAGATGTTATATAGACTTCGTTATAGTATCGCTGCAACAACAAATGAAGACTTTTGCACGTCACTGTAGATTTTGATATGTCAGACCTCGCTACTCATGGACCTCTGTAGACACGGAGCAATGGGAAACCTTTGGAGAACCTCCCTAAAGTTTTCTCCCCTTTTTGATCTGAGTACGAGGTGCCCTTCATGCTCAGGTCATCCTTTCTTGAGGCAACCAATGGCTGTATCAAAGTGGGGTGCGACCCATTCCCTTCTTTAAGGGATTCCTTTTTGTTTTGTACAGTTCGAACTTCATTTAGAAGATAAATGAAACATGGAATTTGATCATGGCTGAATCAAAGGGGTAAAACTAACTCACATTGGAAAGGCAACTATTTTTTTATTCAGTGAATAGAATTAATTCACCTTATGTACCGTCTTACTGTTGGAAAGTTTCCATATATTCCTGTATATGTGTGTGTGTGTGTGTGTGTGTGTGTGTGTGTTACTCGTGTCTGTTCTTTCAGCTTCAGCAGTGTTATCAGACTCTAAGCAGTGTGGTCGAGATGAGTTTCAGTGCCATAATCAGCGCTGTATTCAGCTCATGTGGCGCTGCGACGGCGATGATGACTGTTCCGATGGAAGCGATGAAGAAGCACAACTCTGCTGTACGTTGCATTTTTGCTTCTAAATCTAGCATGGTTACAGTTGTATTGTTTGTGTTATCTCTCATGGATAGTGCTAAACAGGGAGTATAAAACCCCATGCTACTGTATAAACACTCAGTACAGTGTACTATACTGTATCCCGTTCTTTAAATAATAGCGTACATATACAAAATGTATAAATGAAATGATAAGGGGGGGGGGGGTCTGGGCTATTGCCTGTAACGGTGGGAGGAAATGGTTGCACTTGGTTCTTTTTGCAGCTGCAAAAGCCCTTTGAAGTGCTGGCTATGATGGCTGATGCAGACAACAAATGAAGCCAAAGTTGCTCTAGACTTTTCAAGCAAAATCATATTCATTGCAATGATGATAGATTTTGCAACTGGGCATTTTGGCGGACTTTGACATGCAACCCATGTCCTGAACCAACACCCTAAGGACTGTATAGCCAAAACCAGGGGGAATGCTAATAGTAGTAAGCACAACATTTTATGTAACACGTATCGATTTCTCATGCTGAGAACAGAATGAACAGAGAACCTTCCGAAGCAGAAATAAATATAATTCTCCTCCCGGTGCTTCCTCATTCTCACCACAACAATGCTAGCCAAGACAACGTGCAGTCTTGTAGAGGATGGTGTGTGTCTTCCTTGGCCCTGCGTCTTGCACAGAGCTATGGAAACTGCAAACGCTTATTGCAACTGCAGCTTTAGTGCGGATTCTCTCTCACAGTAGGTTGTGTGGAGTCACAAGCTGGTATAGGGCTGGCAGGCTCTTCCTTCAGCAGGGGGTCATGTACATGGACAGGTATGTTGACTGTAACATGGTCTGACAGTGTACTGGGCCCAGCCACCAACCATAGGAGGTCTGTGGGCATCGGACAGATTTTCACACAGCACACATGACACCTAACACAAGCTTTACATCATCAGAGGTGGAAGAACAAGTGTTGCTGTGAATTGCAAAAATCGTATCCCACTTCTGGTGAGGTGAGCGCGTTCTACGACGTGGGAGGTTCTCCTTTGCTAACAGATATAAGTTACCCATAACGCAATCTCCACTTTTTATCTTTACTACTTTTTTTGGATTTACTACTGCCACTCCTCTCATGTCCTACTTTAGTGAGAATGAACATACACAACATGTTTAAACTCCTACATAGACTATTTCTGTCATTAATATGTCTGTTTATTCTCAGCCAATCGCAGCTGCCCGCCGGATCAGTTCAACTGCCATAACAGCCGCTGCATCCCTAAAAAGTGGCTTTGTGATGGAGCTGATGACTGTGGAAACAACCAGGACGAGGCTGAGCTCATCTGCTCAGGTTAGTCTCGTTCTCGTAACCATTTTTGGCTGTAAACATTTTTTTCTGCAGCAATCACTATTTGAGCACGAATTACTGCTTGGATTTTCCTTCGTTGCTCTTGTGCTATAACTAGTTATTATTTCTACGTACAGCTCAAGCTCAAATGGTTCAGTTTATGATGTTTGAACTTTACGAGTTGAATCTGATAATACACATAAATACACATTTAGGAGAAACCATGTTCTGAATTTCGGATTACGATTTTTCCTCAGGCAAGCGATACGCAGTGCGATTCTAGCACACATGCTTGCCTTTTGCCTAACCTTTAGAAGCTTTTTAAGCACGTTCAGGGCGGGCTAT
>JAUZST010008305.1:0-13632 GCA_034779995.1 Parotocinclus haroldoi
GAGGAGCGGAAGCCATACTACCCTAACCAAAAAGACTTCAACGATCTGATCAGAGACCTTGGTCTCACCAAGTCCAATGGAACTAATTAGATGAAAGCGTCCAAGTCACAGATCAGAGGAAGTGCCACCAAGTTTTTTTCAGCTTCTTCAGTCATCAAGATGGACTGTGCTTCTGCAAAAATATGGCCGGGCTATTCGAGGCTATAGGTATCACCTGTAACCCGAAGGAGTGGTGCCTCTTCATAGACAGTTCATGCAAGAGCATCATAGCTGTGCTGCTTTGAAATGGGAACAAGTATCCGTCTCTTCCTGTAGCTCACTTGGTGCATTTGAATGAGGAATACACCAGTGTCAAGATGTTGCTAGGTGCCTTGAAGTGTGATGAATATGGCTGGGAAGTTATTGGAGATTTCAAAATGGTGTAGTTCCTGATGGGCCTCAAAGGTGGTTTTACAAAGTATCCTTGCTTTATTTGCATTTGGGACAGCCGGGATACTGAAGCCTACTACCACAGGTGGGACTGGCCTCAGCGGACAGAGTTCTCTGTGGGGAAGAACAATGCAAGGTGCTGATGCCACCACTACTATCAAGTTGGGGCTCATAAAACTATTTGTCAAGGCTCTAGATCAAAGATCAAAGCTGGTGTCTTTGCCGGACCACAAATTAAGAAGATCATAAAGTGCAGTGAATTTCCCAAGAAGCTGAACAGAAAAGAGAGAGCGGCTTTCAACAGTTTCATCACAGTGGTTCACGGCTTCCTAGGCAGTCATAAAGATGAAAACTATGCACAACTGGTTCAGACTCTGAAAAAGAACTATGCTGCAATGGGCTGCAGGATGCCACTCAAAATCCATATCCTTGATGCTCATCTTGATAAGTTCAAAGAGAACATAATTCAGAGGAGCAAGGCGAGCGCTTTCACCAGAACATTATGAACTTTAAACGCTGTTACCAAGAACAATATAACGAGAACATGATGGGTGACTATATTTGGGGATTGATTCATGTAACTGATTTGCAGTATAGTCGTATCTGTGTAAATTTGCAATGCATATAGTGTTCTTAGTCTGGCTGTATGAATGAGAAGATGCAAAATCCAGTTTCTATAGTGAAAAAACTTTCGTTGCCTTTGTCACAGAAGCAAAGTTTATGATGAATGTAAGCAATTTTGCACTTGTTTTAGACATAAGCAATTAGAATATAGCACTAAAAGGCTGGGAACAAAACTTGCATTACATTGTGTAATTAATGGCAGTTAAAATACACATGCTAAAATGTTTTAAATTTGACCGGATGTTTACAGCCTAAAGGTAAAAGACAGATTTTTAGTTCCTTTTATAATTTGTTATAATTGTTAAGACCTCAGCCATTAACGTAAACAGATTAATTAAACTCAGCATGTAATGTTTACTATGGAGAAAAGAACCTTTTGTGATGATTTAACTGGCTAGCAAAATCATTTGACCTCAATCAATCTTGGGATAATGAGGATCAAAAAACTTGACTGAACCTAAACACACAGAACCAAAACTGTTTGTCACTTGACATCTGAACAATGTAAAAACATTATTAATACCTGAACCTGAACTGTGAGTACAGTCTGATTTTCTAGTGTCTCTAGAGACCTTTGATGTTTGAGACTTCAATTCA
The DNA here is from genome assembly GCA_034779995.1 of Parotocinclus haroldoi. Lineage (NCBI taxonomy): Eukaryota > Metazoa > Chordata > Actinopteri > Siluriformes > Loricariidae > Parotocinclus > Parotocinclus haroldoi. The sequence goes on from JAUZST010008305.1 coordinate 1,651, forward strand.
GTGGTAAAAGGGTAAAAGGACCACCTTCACTTGCATATATATATATATATATATATATATATATATCACTGTCCTGTAATAATAATCTCAGACCAAGTAGACCAAGTACAGGAGAAAGAATGTGTTTGTTCTACGTTATATGTAAGTGCTCTCATCCTCTCAAAGCTACTCTTCTACATGCTTGTGAATGCATTTCTTTGCTTGTTTTTGGTCATAATGTTGGTGCCGTTCTTTCCTAAACTCCTCTTGTTTATTATGTGCATTTGTCTCTACTTTCTGGCTCAGCCTTTCGTTTGACCTCTTTTTGGTTTCAGTTCATCTCTGTTAGGAACAACAGGTGAAATTGGCAAAATTGGCACCCACACGCTAGCTGTTTTGTATAACATCCATTTCTCTCAAAAGAAACGTGTCTCAAATACACTACAGGATTTGTACTGTAAAGTGGTGTGCGATAAAGATATTTCAGAACAGCACTATCGGAACTTAGACCTGTCATGGGAAGACCACAAATAGAAGGACATCTGGGCTACTCCTTACATACTGGATTTTTTAAAAAGAGGTATTATAAAATAGAAATGACAATTTTTACTTCACAATGTGCAAGACTTATGTCTTATTATTATGTTTTATGATTTGGCCTGCTGAACGTCATAATTGTGATTCCTGGTCTTATTTAATCTCTCTTTTTTGCATAACTGTGTATGTGTGTATGTATCTTCTCTTTTGAAAAAGAACATTTGAAATCACTGCGAAATCCTGCAACAGCTGAGAAAATTCATGCTACAGTACAAACAACTTTGCATGCTTCTGTATGCAGAAATCTCATATTTGCATTAACCCTTCTGAAGCTCTTATAGGGAAGCCTATAACTTCACTTACTTTGACTTTACATTTACATTCAACTTGACTGTTGTTTCATTAAAGTCAGTATGGATCTAAGGTATAATCAAGTTTTTTTCTATCCAACTTCATCTCATTTGTTAACTTCCATACATTTTTGCATCACATTACATTCAAAGTTGGGATAGGGATAGTAAAAAGATTTTTAAAAAATAAATAAATGATGTGATTTCAAGCAGGTAACATCAATAGGTAATTGTAATCGTGATTTGGTACAAAAGGAGCATACAAGAAAGCATTTGAAGGTGAGCAGACGATCTCCAGTTTGTCAACAAAAGTGTGAAAGAATAATTTAAATGTTTAAAAACAATGTTCCCAAGGACGGAATGGTAGAGATTTGCATAAATCAGTCCTAACTTTTTTCTCATTTGCCCTCTTGAAAGGAGCATATGGTGCTCTTAAATCTCAGTGTACTTTTCTGCTTTAATGCTGTCATAGCAGAAGTGCAAATGACCTTTTCCAAGAGCAAAACATGGAGCCTAGATACTTTTTAGGACTTGTTTTTGGACTTGTTGCTTATAACAGCCTGGAGGGTAATTTGTTATCCAAAAAGGTTAGTCTGATAACAAAACATGTTTCCACTGTGTGATGGTCCATCCCAGATAGCTCAGAGCCCAAAGAAGTCACTTCTAGAAATTGCCTTAACATAAGGTATGTTATTTGCACAGTATCGTATTAAATGGCTTTTTATAATGCCTGACAAATGGTTGTCAAAGTAATACCTTGCCCATGTAGTTATATCAAGTATTGCTGAATGATGGTTTTTGATACAGTGCTGTCTGAGGGATCAAAGATCATGGGCTTTAGCTTAAGTTTGCACCCTTGACCTTTCATTATGGACATTCCTCCCAGTATCCTAAATCGCTTATTGACATTATTTACTGTAGAGGGAGAAGTATGCAAATTCAAATCCCCATATTATTTTGTGGCACATTGATCTTAAATATTGTAATAATTTACATAACACATTTGTTGACATACAGCGGATCCTCTGGGGGGCATCTTAGCTTCTCTAGAGACTCATCTTTTCTTGGATACTTCTTTTGTATCAAATCAGCTGACATCACCATTACATCATTATTATTATTATTATTATTATTATTATTATTATTATTTTTTTTTTATTAGCCTGCCTCTGTCGCTTGGAATGCATTACAGGACTGAAATGCAAGAACGGATATGTATTAACAAATGAAATTAAGTTGACTTTTTGGGTTAATACTGCCTGCAATGAAATAAATTTCAAAATAAATGTTTTGCTGTTTGAAAACGGAAAGCTGAAATATATGGACTGTTGTAAAGGACATTGCACCTCAAACAGGGCAAAATATCAAAGGCAACAGCAGGATTCTGAACTTCAACATTGTAACGTGTTCAATCGACTATAATTATATACCACAGGTTCATACTTTTAGCAGAAGAAAGTACTTATCACCAGGAGTAACTGAGAGAGGTCTGGTGTTCCTAGGTTTCTGTTTTAGGACAAGTCATGTTAAGCATTTTTAAATGTTAAGTATCTCTGGCATTAGCCAACTTTACAGACAGTGCTAGCACCTCCTTCTCATTAGCAATTAAAATGCATGAATGAACATGAATCACACAGCTGAAGTATAAAGAATATAGATATTTTTATACCTAAACATTTGACATTGTTGCAAATTCAAATCCCATTTTGCACCATTTTGGAATTGAAACTTGGAAATGATAAGAAGCAGAATTAATTAGATGTGAAAAGTACCCTAACCTACGGACTGCTTTGTTGCATTAGTGATCCCTAGTCCAATCCCTCCAAAGCTTTATTAATTAATTAATAAATATTAACAAATAAACATATGACAAGCCACACCATTCCCAAATGCATAATGTCAGAAAAAACATTCAGTTTGTGTATACTTGTGCTGAATTACTGCCATAGGGAATAAAAACAAGAATCCTTCAGCATATCATTATTTTGAGAAAGTATGTTGTAAAAACAACATAATTATGTCACAACAATGAGAAAATATCAGACAGAGGTATTCACATTGGAGATTTTTGCAGTTAAGCAGTTTTAGCACAGTTGATTGTAATAATCAAATTTTACTTTATGCTTGATAAGTTACAGTGAAATCTTAGGGGCACTGAGCAACATAGATGGCATTTGTATCAACAAATTTTGTTCTTAACTCATTTTGATAGAAAACATCTCGGCTCTCCGCAAATTTAATTCCTTTCGTATTTGGTGTGCTTGCTTAAATTGATTTGAGTCAAACCACACGATTTGTTACAGCCGAAACTCAATTTATTTTTTGATCCTCAAATGAATCTATGAATGAATCTAACCCCATCTGAAATCAGAGAGCACCAAAAAAAATTAACTTTATTAATGTATATCGTTCCTTATGCTGGATTAGATCAATTTACATTATTCATAACTAGAAAAATTTGTACAGTACTCTGTACTTTTGGTACCTGACAAGCCTACTGTAGGACGTAAGGCGGGTCGTGGAGAGAGCACGACAGCACGCTGATTTGGGACATCCCTCAAATGTCGAGACACAGGGGTAGTCGGAATGCCAGACAGTGAGCGTAAGCTCGAGCATAAATGCAGTGGAAGAAAGCCGTGCCGGGTCGCGTCTTATAGAGTGCGCGCACTCGGGTGGCGGAACACCCAACCGGGGCACATCCCATTTGGAGTGAACAGCCGGCTGGGGGTGAAGGAACCGAAGCACCAGAGGTCGAGCGGTAGCTCGGGTGCACTTATGGTGCGAGTAAGTCGATCTGGTGTGCGTCCCATTCAGGGCGTTTCCACAGACTGGAGTGAGGCTCACTAGGTACCGAGGACGGAAGAGCATGATATCAGGTGTGTGAGGAGCGCATGAATAGTGTCCCTAAAATACTAAACACCTCAGGGGTTCCCTCCATACACGTCCATTGGCACTAAAAGCCCCCGTAACGCAACCACTATCCCTAAAGGTGTGCGTAAGGGCACCAAACAGTGCTAAAAACCGCACCCAAATAGCAGGAGAAGCAGCTGTTCGGAATCAGGTCATGAATTGGAAACTGGATATAAACCGCCTCACTGATAGGTCTGTAATGGAAACCGGCGAGGACGGCCAAACACTCCGGGGGGAAAGGTAGGAACCCTAACAGTTAGATATTTTCTTGTAACTATAACATAATTGTCCATTTAATTACATATTTTCTCATTATAAAAAATACTTTCTGATAATTATGACATAATTATGTTGTTTTTACATATGGGTGAGCAATATTTTATATATTTGTTATAGTGATAGGCAGTATGCATATCTAGGAAATCGCATGTTTTGTAATAAACAGTGTGATTTGTCTTGTTTAATTATATGAAGTACAGCACACTTTGAATATAAATTACTAATTACTAAGTATGAAGTAATATTTCAATAGTAGTTCTTAAGTGTGATCACATGTATTGTGATAAATATCATGCATCATGAAAATGATGTTTACAATATATGTTCCTGTAATAATGGAATACTTTCTCATAATAAAGAAAAGCTGAAAGATTTGTTTTTTAATATGTCTTGCAGCAATACGCAATTGTACGAAGGGAATCAAATGAAGTTGAAAACAGCATGCAAATGTTGAATTCAGCATCTTATATAATATCATATCCCGTAGTCCAACATCCATTCCAAAGGTCTAGATGAATTTTTGTTGAAGTACCTGACATGTTAATAGGCAATAGTGCCTCATATGCGTGGCGGGATATAGAGAAGTGCAGGGAGACGAATTCTGTAATGGAGGATTAGGGCACAACACCTGAGCTCTCCAGTACTGTTTACCATGCGGTCACCTTCATCTTCTCCTGTTCACTCTACTTATATTTAGCAAAGCTTTACCTATATCGTCACCAGTGCTTTCAGCAGCTGTTTCATGCTACAGGCTTATCCACAATAATTAATGAACTATAAATACTATCAATAAACATAAGCAACTGTATGGACACATGCTTAATTCTGTCTAGTCAGGGAATGCAACACATTCCTGCTACAATGTATTCAACTGAGGGCTAGTATCTTGGTATAAATATAAAAATATAATTTTGAACAGGTGAAGTCAAGGTGTCTTGTTGGGCAGATGATCCAGTATGTCAAAAATGTGTAAGAAGATTATTGTTTAAAAACAATGTTCCTCAAATAAAAAATTGAAGGGTTTTGCTTATTTCTCCCCATACAGGGTGTAATATCATAAAATGATTCAAAGAATCTGGAGGAATTGCAGTTTGTAAGAGGCAAGGACACAAGCCTAAACTAAAAACATGCGATTTCTCAGACAGAACCCCATAAAAAATTAATAAATAGCTGATATAAGCACACATGCAAGAAATTATTTAATTTAAATTATTAAATGTCAATCACTGCAATACACATTACATTCATACATGCCACTTTAAAGGAAGCCATGTCCAGATGCAGTGTTGACTTCTCTTTTAAGAGTCATTTAAGATGGACCATTATACAGTGTAAATGTGTGCTGTGTGCTCCTGACCAAAGACAAAAAGAACCACCCAGACTGTTATCAGCAACAAGACCAAAGGCCAGGGTCTGTCATGGTATGGGGTTGTGTCAGTGCCCTTGGTAAAGATAATTTATGCTTCTGTGATGGCAGCATTAATGCAGAAAAGTACATTTTATAGATTTTACCAGGGACAATGCAAAAGAAGTCAAATCAGAAAAATATTAGGCTTGAAATAAACAAACCCTTTTAAGCCTTATTGAGAAACGTAAAGTTTAAATGTTTAAATCGCCAGTTTGAACTAACATTATAATTTAGATTTTGACCTAATTAATAAATAATTTTAAAAAGTTGCAGACCTCAAATGCAAGAATTAATGTTAGATAACAAATTAAAAGAATCTGAGGACACAAAACAAAACAATCTTGGTTAATAATGTCTGCAGTTAGTAAGTAAATGTAGTATGTAAATGTAAGGAACACTGTATTTCTTTTTGTATATTAGCATTTTCCATACTATGCCAAACCTTTTTTTGATTTGGGGTGCAGTATAGTACAGATAGCCCTGGATTGGCACATCACAGCTCCAGAGACCCGAGTTTGATGTCTGACGTTGCCATAGCTTGTGTCCTGTTTGTATGTTTTATCTATATCAGCATGGAATTCCTCTCATTTTGTCCTACAAGACAAATGGTGATTTGAATCCCAGTTAGAGGGAATGATGTGCATGTGTGCCTTCAAGTGCCCTGCAATGGACTGGTGCCTGTCCTGTGTCCATGCTGAAAAATTGTGTTAGCGTTACTAACGGTATCTACCAGTTGTATATTTTGAGTGTTTGGCTTAAATATTATGCTGTTTATGGCATTTCTAACTTCATGGAATACAATATAAACTGATGATAGAGCATTTGAAGATAAAGAAAACTCTACAGCAGTCAATGATCATGTTCTACTGGCATTGCAGGCTCTATTAGGGTTAGACCATTTGTGAATATTCAGTGTTGATTTTAACAGCAATGCCAATGCACCATTGTACTCACTACTTCTTACCAAAATCACATTCATTCAAAAGCTACAACATATTACAAATTATTTTCTCAACTTAAACTATAAAAGTACAATAAAATACACTTTATTCTGGATCTAAGAGCAACACTTTACACACTGGGTCACTTATCAAGCTATTTTGCTCCAGGTGTCCAGAAAACAGCAGTGACTCTGTAATAGCTGCTCCCAACTTGGCTAAGTTACTTGGAAGGTGATCAAGACCACCTACAAAGTGACAGAGCTGGCTGTGGACACTAAAAGGGGCAAAACATCTAATTTACCACATTAGTGGGATGAGTCAGTCCCTGGGATAAAACAGTGGATCAGTGGTTAGCACTGTAGCTCCTCACATCTTCAGAGATCTGGAGAGACATTCTCTCTGATGTCACATGGGGTTTTGCGTTATTCCAGCTTCCTTGCACATTGCAAATACATGCATTCTAACTTGTCTCTCTAAACTGTCACAGTGTTTGATAAATACATCTTATCATGAAAATAACTACAAACCAAAAACAGAAAAGCTCGGACAGTATGTATAATATGCATAAAGCATAATAAAAAAACAGTGTTGCCTACCATTACTTGGTATGCAACACATTTTCAAATTTTGAATAATAATTTCCAACAGGAGATAATCATGATTTGGTACAAGAACAGCATCCAGGAAACTGAATGTGATAACCAAGTGGCTTGGTAAAACAAAAATGTCTATGGCTAGGAAACTCCCCAGATCTCAATCCGATTGAGAAACTATGGTTGATCCCAGGTTCAAAAACCCAGGAACTATAATGAACTCCAAGCACTGATTAGGCAAGAACTGGTTGCCATCATTCAAATCAGCCAAGATTTTGCCCTGATATCCAGCATGCTGAGGTAAATTGCAGAAGGCTTAAAGAAGTAGGGTCAAAACTGTAAATACTACATTGTCTTTGCTTAAACTGGACCATTTTGATTCATCAAACTTTCAGATAGCAAACTATCTAAAAACCAAAATTTGTGCCATTCTCAAAACTGTACAGTCTGGACTAATAGTCTAAAAATGCTTCTATTAAATTTTTTACTAATTTAACACAATTTATTTCTATAACAAATGTAACTACACATAATGAGCAGATCTAAACAACTAGATAAAGGCTACATGACATAAACTCCATTTATGGGGGACTTGAAGTCAGTAAAATGTAGGCATTTAATAACACCACAAGACGCTCTTGGAATATTGTGAAATAATAAAGGGATAACATGGATCATCAGATTTGTTCCTTGTGAACTCCATGCCAGTTGAAATATATTTTTTTCATAAATATTCAACTTGTCAGATAAATTGCTATGCTATTATACAACCACTGGCAACAATTACGGAATCACAAATTTTGAAGAAAAATAGATCATAGATGCATGCCACAAAGCTTTTTTTTCTCCAAAATTTCAACCATCTAGCAACCATAAGAAAACAAAAGGAAAAAAAGAAATAAATATAATCTCTGTATTCAGTCACAACTGTGCTTTTAGATCAAGTAAAGGAAAACATATAGAATCACTGAATTCTGAGGAACATATTGTGGAATCATGAAAAAACACTGCACCATTATTAGTACTTTGTTGCACCACATCTGGCTTTTATAACGGCATGAATTCTCTAAGGAATGGACTTCACTAATGACAAACAGTATTCTCCATTAATGCATCTCCAACTGTCTGTTATTGCTTTTGCCAGATCAGCTTTGCAGGTTGGAGTGTTTCTTCAGTTTCCATCAGAGAGTTTCAACTGGATTAAGATGTGAACTATTTGCATGCCATGCCATTGACATTATATGTCTTTCTTGAAGGAAAGTTTTCACGTTCTTTGCCCTGTACATTATCATCTTGAAAAACCATCACCAAACATCCTTTCAGCTGATGGAATAAGAAAAGAGTGCAAAATTTCAGTGTGTAGACTTTATTATTTATTGAAGATGTAATGACTGACATCTCCCCCGTGCCTTTACCTGACACGCATCCCCATATCATCAATGACTGTGGAAATGCATGTTTTCTTCAGGCAGTTATCTTTATAAATTTCATTGGACTGGCACCAAAGAAATGTTGCAGCATCATCACCTGCCCAATGCAGATACGCAATTAATCACTGAAGATAACTTTCATCCCGTCATCTACAGTCCATGAGTGCTTTACTTTAGCCCATGTGTAAGCGATTTCTTACAGTTTGATCACAGACATTGACTCCCATTTCAACCCACTTGTTTTCTTATTCATTTTGTTGTGCATTTTCTGATATCAAGGCATATTGCTTTGAGTTTTCTATCTAAATGCCTTGATGTTTTCCTTGGTCCTGTACCTGTATGCTTCCCTTTTACAACCTTCAGATTTTGTTTGTACTTGGTCCAGATTTTAGACACAGCTGACTGGGAACAACCAACACCTTTTACAACATTCTGTGATGATTTACCTTCTTGAAGAAGTTTTATAATTCTCTTCTTTGTTTCTACCAATATTTCTCATTGTTAGAACCATGATTCATGTCATGGAGATACACATCCATATTGTGTATAGCTCTCCAAGGTCTGAACTCTCTTTTTTAACTGACGGCTAATTAGCAGATTTAATCTGATGCAGGTTTTTATTTTAGAATGGCAAATTACAGTAATTTCCTCAGAATTCAGTGATTCCATATTTTTTTCTCGATCCAAAAACACAATTGTTTTACCTTTTTAGAAATTGTTTTCTTAATGCCAAAAGGTTGACATTTTGAAAAAAATTGTGGCATGTCTCTGTGATTAACATTTTTCTGCAAAATTATACATGTAAAGGATCTTTTTCCAAGAGTAAAGATTCCATAGTTTTTGCCAGGGTTTGTCTAATTGCTGAAAATGCGTTTAAATCAACTAATCAATTCAGTTAACCACACAAGTAATAGTAATATCTCTGCTTGAATAGATTTCAGATATATACATTAGGCATTGCAAGTTTTTCAGTTTATTCATTCGTCATTTATTTGAATGGGAGTGGCAGTGTCTAGGCAGTGGCACAAGCCAAGAACAATCCTAGAAAAGCCACCTATCCATCATCACACACATATACAGACACTCACACTTGGGTCACTTTAGCATAATCACGTACCACATGTCATATATCACAGACAATTTCTTCAGAATATGGGAGGAAACCCAGAGTGCCTGGAGTAAACCCATGAAGACATGCAAATCCACATTGGCAAGGACCCATACCGCTCCACCTGGGATTGAACCCACGATGATGACAGTGCTAACACTGAGCCACTGTGCCACCCATTTTTAGATTTAGATTATGCCTATTCTTTAAGTTTTAATATTCTTTAAGCTCTCTTTTGTTAGCCTCCTTGACTGTTCTCTAATAGTTAGGACCACCATAGATCACATACTATTCGGATCATTCTCAGCACTGGAGCACACTCAGAACAAACCTCATGTGTTGGTGGTGTGTTATTGCGTGTTGAGCTGGTAGATCAGACCCAGCAGTGCTGCTGGAGTTAACTAAAACACTATTCACTTAAATTTTATTAGCGACATTATTCTTATTGAACCATCTTGTAGAGGTAAGCAAAGATGGTAGCTCATCTGACATTTTATCATCCTCTAATTCTTCATCAGAGCTCAAAGGACGCCGCCCAAAGTATGCTGCTGGTTAGACATTTTTGGCTGGCAGTGATACTCAGGTGGCTTAGAACTAGCATTAGCACTGCTGTGTCTGAGCCACTCATATCAGTGCAACACACGGTAACACACTGCCAACAGTACACACAACCTAAATACTGCCTGATATGTGGTAATCCTAATAAGACAGATGGACTACAACCTGATTAATGAAGTGTAGTAACCACGAAGACCTAAATAAAGAATAAGATAAGATATAAATTGAAAATATAGAATGCTTAATACTTTTGCATAGCATTGCTGATTTAAAAATAGCATTTACTATTTTTCAATTAACTCTAGTATTCTTATTCATATATAGCCTTATATTGAAATTTTCAGATCATATTTTCAGTGCATATTTAAACACAACAAGAAATAAATGTGAGACCCTATCATTGAAAATGAGCCACTTCAATCTACGGCAGTGTTTAGGTAAATTTAAAGATTATCATCTGAAATGTTTTGAGAAGGGCATGAACTAGGTGAGCAGCAGCATTTGGAGTGCTTTGTAGTGAAAAAAACGCAGCCTGTATGAAGTTGAGCAGCTTTTGTGGTAAGAAACAGACATATTCTTCTGGAGCTGTGCAGAGTCTATAGAACCTGTTAGTTGATGTGCTGTCAAAGAAAAGTTGAGGGTAATGCCCAAAATCACACCAAGGTTATTCACTGTGCAGGCTGGGTGGACAGACAGACCATATATATTATTATTCTTTGCAAACAGGCAGATCAGTCCAGTCTTTTCCAGACTGAGATTCAGGTGATGTGACATCACAGAACAGATGGCAATGCAATCAGATAACTTTTGTGAAAGTTGGGAGAAAGATAAATGGAATAACAAAATACATTGAATAGCATTGATATGGGAAGCCACGTGGTCTAATCAATGAGCTGATTAAATGTAAAAGGAGGACATAAGTGGACAAAGAACTGATCCTTGAGGAACTCCTGTTGATGAACGATGAGATGATGAACGTAAACCTCACCATTTTACCTGGAAGTATCGATTATGTTAGGAGAAGCAGGCAAGAACATGCTCCATAATGTCCAAGTTAGCAACAGTGAAAATGAGGCAGTGACTGAGAAGAGAGCAGTTTCTGTATCATGACCCACCTTGCAGCCAGTGTGGTTTTGGTATTGGAGGCTGCACGATGAAAGGAGGACAGCTGCATGAAAACAGCACTTTCGAGGGTTTTAGATATTTGGAATATTGGAAATGAGACAGGTCTCTAGTTGAAAATATAAGCTGAGTTGAATTATGGCTTCTTCAGTAGCGGTGTAAACTAATACTCAATACAAGAAAAAAAGAACTAGGTCTGATGTCGGTAATGTGTTGAGCATTGTTGTAGTATAAATATTAATTCATATTTATATTTATATAATACCTCAATTTCCCAGAGGGAACGCTCCCAAAGGGACCAATAAAGTTTATCCTTATCCTTATCCTTATCCTTACAGTCGAATCCGGTTAATTGGACCACTGGTTAATCGGACCAGCCGCTTATTCGGACCGAATCTTAAAGTACCGAAACAAATCCTATTATATACGTGTAATGTTATGCGCTTATTTGGACCAAAATTCCGTTTAATCGGACCAGAGAACGTGAGAGCGAATAAGAAAAAGAAGCCACAAGTCACCACTTAGAGTGGATGCAAAGCGGGTCAGCAAGATGTGGGAGGATTTTTGGAATCCTCAGGAAAATTTATGCTTTTATCAAAGGTCAGGAAATCCGAAAAGTTGTGTCTACAAGAGCAAAACCAGCGAGAGGTGAAATGAAGGCAGTCCCATTGCTGTGTTAGATGTTTGTGGTGATTTTGTTCAAGTGCAGTCCGTCAAGAGAACGCATCAGATCACACTGGATAAGTTCTTCAAACGTTGACTGGAAT
>JAUZST010008306.1:0-13632 GCA_034779995.1 Parotocinclus haroldoi
TGTGTGTGTGTGGGTGTGTGTGTGTGTGTGTGTGTGTGTGTGTGTGTGTGTGTGTGTGTGTGTGTGTGTGTGTGTGTACACTCCATTGTTGTACCATAGTCAAGACTGATATATCTGATAGAATCCAAATCAAGACCTAGACAGGAAAACATAGTCATTTTGTTGTGCAGTCCAAGTCAAGACCAAGATTGTAAATGACCGAAAACAAGACAAGATTTTTTATTATCATACAAGAATATAATAAAGAAAATAGTTTGTAATTCACATTACATTCATCATACGTTATACAGCAATAATTTGTAAAACATAACAATAAATTATGCAGCATCTCACAAAAGTTAGTAGGCTCCTAACGTTTTTGTAACTATTTTATTGTCTTTTCACGGGACAACGCTGAATATATGGCAATTTAATTCAATGGACAGTAAGTCAGTCTACTGCTTATATAATAGTGTAAATTTGCTGTGCCCTCAAAACAACTCAGCACACAGCCATTAATGTCTAAACCACTGGCAACAAAAGTCAGTACAACTCTAAAAGAAAATGGGCAAATTGTGCCCAATTAGCCATTTTCCCCTCCCTTGTGTCGTGTGACTCATTAGTCTTACAAGGTCTCAGGTATGAATTGGGAGCAGGTGTGTTAAATTTGGTGTTACCTTTAACACGCTCTCATGCTGGTTGCTGTAAGTTCAAAATGGCGCCTCATGACAAAAAAGTCTCTGAAAAAAATAATTGTTGCTCTACATAAAGATGGCCTACATTATAAAACTATTGTCAACATTATGAAAGTGAGCTGCATCATGGTATTCTAAAGATGATGCCCTAGAAAGCCCCAAAACAGTTTACTAAAGACAGGAAGACTAAGGACATGGATAACTGGAACCATGTCATTTGGTCTAATGAGACCAAGAGAAACTTACTGGGTTCAGTTGGTGTCAATCGTTTGTGGTGGCAACCAGGTGAAAAGTAAGACAAGCGTGGCTTGTCTACAGTCAAGGATGGTGGTGGGAATGTCATGGTTTGGGGCTGCATGAGTGCTGCCAGCTGTGGGGAGTTCATTAAGGGGAAGCATGGATGAAAACATGTACTGTGTCATAATGAAGCAGAGTGTAATCTTCTGCCTTTGGAAACTGGGCTGCAGGGCAGTATTCGAACATGATAACAATCCCAAACATACCTTCAAAACTTGCTAATTAAATTAGGGTAAAGGTCAAGCAAAAGGTCCAGACCTTTTTGTGAGGGCACAGGAAATTTACACTATTCTACAAGCTGTATACTGGCTACTGTATCAAAGTGTCATATTCTGTGTTGTCATGTGAAAAGATATGATAAGTCAGCCAAATTTGAGGGGTCTACTGACTTATACTGATACTGTATAAATAGGCAAAATTATTAGTAATTATTAATATATTAATGTTTTAGTCGAGCTAATGCAATGCAACATTTGGAAGCAAATGATGGTGCTTCTGTTTCTTTTCTCTCAAACTTAATCAGATTTCACCACATTAAGTCATATAGTAATAATAATTCCACATTTTGCAGATGTGGGAATGTAAAGTGAGTGGACAAAAATGCAAAATTGCAATCTAAACGTCAGATGATTCACAATGAAATGTGTGAATTGACTGGATACTGAAGGGGAATTTGGACTGATTCACTGTGTTTTTAAGCTTTAACGTTGATGTGGGATAAAAATGGTGTTTTCTGCTTGGTAATGCTCAGTAAGTGCATGTTATTCGTGCCTTGAAATCTCAGTGTTCTGCAAGTGCAATATTAAGAGCACCCAAACACACCAAAAGGCTTTTTTATCTAGCTTTTATCTGTGATTTCCTTTTAGTTTTTACAACTTTAATTTAGTTTTTAATCCACTGGTCCTATAATTTTAGTACAAGTTAAATACAGTTGTCATCTTATTACCCTACTTTACTAATACTAATTTTTAATCTGAAATTTTCTATTGGTGTTTTTGGACTCTAGTTGGAAAATGAGGAAATAAGAACAAAGTTCCACTTGGTAATTTAGGCTGTTGCTTAAGAAAGTGACGAGATCTCAAACCTGAACAAAAGAGATTGTGAGGAAGCTGGTCAGTGATTAAATTAGAGAAAAGATCCCTCGGTGAGGACAGGAAAAGAGCTGTTAAACAATATAATTTAACACGAATGTTTAAGACACACTGATATAAATAAGCAGGAAGTGTTCTAGTGCACGATCACACTCACACAGAGCATTTAAGTTCATATCAAGTATAAACCGCAAGCCAATTACTATAACACTTTGTAAAGGACAGAGACCACTCACAGGAAAAAAAACTGAATGGAGTTCAGTGAACGATATGCGAGACCAGATGCAAGGGCAAAAGGCATGTTGTGGAAAAAAGAGGTGGCACACTGACTTAAATGGCTGCTTCTGTTGGGAAGAAATCTGATTTATCTGTTCAGGACCTTGTTGTATTGGAACACCCTTAGCGCTCCATAGTGCCAGATGGCTGGCTATAAACCTGATTACAGTATCAGGTTTATGATGTTCAGAGATAGTGAGCTTTTAAATTTTCTTTATTCAATGGGATTGGTTTACCTTGCAAATGCAATAAAAAAGAACTAATGACATTTGGGGGCCACAGTTAAAATATTTCAAATCTATAGTCTATCAGTCCTTCAGTTTGACTAGATAGTTTTAAATAAGTGCATTGAAAGTGAGATACTGACTGTTAAGAATGAAATGTAAAGCTACTTGTACAAACTGATAAAGCAATAGTTAGCTTTGACATATGACCTAGCATTTTACAAAAACCTTTCAATCCGATGACTTGAGAAATTCAAAACTTAATTGGTTCCAGAAGGCCATTCGAAGTCTGATTCGACTGAAGTGGGAAGAAGATGAATCTGTTACTGGTACCTTTTTTACATTTATATTCATATGTGATTAATGATTAAGAGCATGTTAAAGCATGACGAAATAACATCAACAACAGCAGCATCTACAAACTTATATTTACATGGCGCCTTTCAAGATGAGTTTTGAGGATGGAAGATAATTTAAAACAGGAAACATACAGATGATCAGAGTTCAAAAACGTAACAAATGAGAAAGGGAGTAAGAAGACAACAGTTGAGAAAGGTATGCAGGGGCCAGACAGTACAGAGCTTTATAGTCTAGCAGTAATAGTTTCTATTGGGATGATTTGAGTGTATTTCCTACATCGCTTCAGAAGTCTAGCAGCAGAATTCTGGATGGATTGAAGTAGCATGAAGACCATACAGCAGAAAATTACAGTAGTGTAGCTTGGCATAGATGTGAGCGTGAATCATCGTCTGTGTGTCCCTCTCAGATAGGAGGGAACAGATATGAGCAAAGTTATGGGGTGAAAGTAGGCGAGTTTAACAATAGATTGTATATGATGCGGGGATTGATAAAAAAATGCCCAGATTCCGAACTACTGAACTAGTGCTAATGGTGATATTGCAGAGCTGGAGAACCTTAAATTAAGAAATGTCAAACTTGGAGTCAAAGAACATGAGTTCTGTTTTAGTCACGTTTAACTGTATAAAGTTCAAACTGAGCCAGTAATGGAGTTCAGAGACACGTGATGTCAAGCATGCAGGAGAAAGAGTCAGTGGGTTTAAAGCTGAAGATACAACTGAATGTCTTCAACATAATGAAATGTAATATCAAGGTCTTTATAGATTTTTTTCTGTTCTAAAAATATTATAATAAATGCAGTATAGCACCTCAGTGCATTCTGTTTTTTGAAAGTTAAGTGCATCAGCAGTGCAAAACAAGATTGACTGCCTCTTGAGTCTGCTTACTAAACCTTCTGCATGCCTGTTTAATAAGTACAAACACTTTAGTTGTAATGACAATAGGGAGTTTATGACACAACATTAGCAAATAAGTCTGTAAATTAGGCTTATTTCGTGGTTAGGGTTTAATAATATGTTTTATTGGTTTCCTCATGGGCCATGTGTGTACTTGCTTTTCCTTTCAGTGCTATGGATTTAGTCTCTGAGCAGCCTGTTTGCTGGAGTGTAAATTTGTATTAAATCGAGCCCACTGGTTAGATAACCAGGCATAGTCTAAGCTCCCCAGACAAGCTTTATCCCCAGGTTTTATGTCTATCCAGTTGAGTATAATGCTGAGAGATGGATTGGCTACACATTTGCCTCACACCATGTTGGGCACTGAGATTGCATGCCTGATACCATCCTCCATCTCGTTGACTGTGACATTGCTCCAATCAATAATGCTCCCAGATGTGCTGTCCGTCAAACTGGCAAGCTAAGCAATATCTCTGGAGGAGGCAAAATGGAGGCAAAAATGCAGTAGGAGCTGGGGAGTACTCACCTGCAATCCACACCTCTCCATATAATTACTCCACAAGGATCACTCAATATATGCCACGGTGGCTTATTGTAGGAAAAGGTTTCCCTTACCATCTCTCATCCTTTCCAAATCTACCATCTTTATCTTCAGATTGGCATTTCATGAACTACTGGGTGCATTTTGGAGTCCAAGCTGTGACCTGTACTCTGCAAGACCCCATCTTCATCATCTAGTCTACATTTCCTGTCTACAATTTCTCTCCAATATTAACTTATTTTAGCATTTAGATAACCAAAGACAGGGATGACACAACACATCGCGATGCAAAAACGTGAAGCGTCTATCACTGAATGGCTATCATCAAATGCAATTCCAATTTTGAACACCTGAGGGCGGGAAAATATTCATAGATGCATACCCTGATGTCAGGGGGAATCCATTAGAAAGTTCTTGTTTATTTTATCATATATATTATGACGTTGGCATTATTTTGAATTGTTATTCTTCAAAATAAGAGTATTAGCATTATCACGTATTATCATTAAGAAAGAATACTCACACGCTGTTATTTAAGATATGGTGAAGCTCCAGTGGAGCATTTTGTTTACAATTTTAAACGACAGTTTCTGGTTCATTTCTTTGAAATGCGGGGGACAGAATGGATTCATTTACACTTCATAAATAAAAAAAACAGCGGTGATTCCCTAAATGTACTTTTATATTTCAAAACAAACTATCCCCCAATAAAATATTTCCTAATTTTTGTGAGAAGTGTAGTTGCCCAAATTCAGAGTTATACAATCATAACTACATCAGCTATTGATGAAAATGCATTTTGTATAGCAGATTTATTACTGCGTTTTTTTTCTTCCTGCTCATTTACTTTTAAAAGTGTCACTCACTTTTGTTGCTCATCATGTTATCCCAGTTTTTATAGGTAGTTTCAAAATACAATCGAAAAATTAACTTCATTTCACTTTCTTAACCTCTTAATCCTGAATTGGGTTGTGGGAGAGACTATGCCTACTTGGCACTGGGCACAAGGCAGGAACAATCCTCGAAAGGACATCATTCCATTGCAGGGCACATACACTCACACTCTGGGTATCTGGAGTAAACCTACACAGGGAGGACATGCAGAAGGACAAGAAGACTCCACACAGAAAGGACCTAAACCACTTCACCCGGGATTTGAACTTGAACTACCCACTGAGCCACTGTTCACACCAGTTTCATGGTGACAGTGCAGTCCAAAAAGTTATATCAGCAAATTACCCACAAGGTGACTGTCCTAGTTCTGCTTTACAGAGACATCATGGTGACATCCCTGTCACCCTGAAGTCCTGGCATTAAAGTGGAGCTGATCATGTTAAACTAAATACCTTGAAGAAGTGAAATCAGTGCATTTGAGTTGCTGATGATGTTATCTATCTGCTTGGCCCTTAGGGCAATACATTATGCGCGTTCAAAAGTGTTGTACTGGATTTATATAACTGCAAATGACTCCTCATGGTACCATTTAGCATGCGCTGGTGGTGGATTGATGCCATGCCTCAATTCTCTTCGTCGTCATGGGGTTATTCTCAGAGGTTATTCAACGAGATGAATTTCAGTGCTTATAAAAATTCTTATTACCCACAGATAATTTCATATGTTGTGGCATTATAATCAATGTGTTTAAGTGTTGATGTAGTGAAACACATTAAACTATACGAGGTATCAGCATTAAGTACGCTTAGTTCTCTTGAAGTTTCAAGATTTCATTGGGCAAAAATGAAACAAAAACTGCACTCTCTCGAGTGCACAGCTGGAAGCCCTCACTTTGCTGACTAAATATAAACTGTTTACAAGGAGACAAATCATGGATAAATGTTTATGACTCATCACGCGATATTTTTGCTAAAGTTTTACATACTCACTGATGCAACTTTAAATGTTTTGTCACATGTGGCCTATCAAATAATATTTCATTATTCTTCTCTGGGTAAGCCAGGAGAAATGGAGAAAACATAGACTGCCATGTGTGTTGCAAAGGAGATATTTACTGTAAATCTCCAGCAGATGGGAGGACCGATAAAAATCACAAACACAATCACAGGCGACTTTATTACAGTCTACACATCTGCTTCTCTAGGTGGTTTGGCACTGGGTCGTTTTTCATTTATTGCATTTTAGTGCCACAGGATGGGTATTATAGTTGCGACATGGGACTGTATTTGCAGCAAACAAGTAGGCAACAAAGTGACAAAACTGTAAATCATCCGCAATGTAACCTACACTACTGTACCGACGTGAGCTGAAAAAAAAAACAAAAAAAAACAAGCCAGTCCATCTGTACAAGATCTAGATTGGATTGGAGAACTGGATTAAGTTATTGATGTATTGCCCTGGTAATGATCCCAAATAAATAACATAAGCAAACAATGAATAGCCAGAACCGACCCAGAAAATAAAACAAATATTGTATTAACTGTAGTAAACTGTAGTAGTGGAGGTGGAGATTTTAAGGGATTGGTGATAATTCAAGTTGCTCAATTGAACTAATGCTACAAAAGAGTGATGGCATACTGTCACTAATACCAGCAACTGCTTTAGGACAATAAGCCACACATACAGCATGCAGGCAAACTCTCAACCCAGCAAGGCAATTATCAAGAGAAACATCTCACAAGATAATATAAATATTCCTACATGAAACCATCATTTCAACCAGCTATGTCAGATAACCACCAATGAACCAATGAACTTTATCGTAATACTTTTGCATTTTTCTCAGTCAGTGCTTCCCAAGTATCTAATCCACACACACACACACACACACACACACACACGCTAAAAGAATAAGGTGATTCTCTTAATCATATTTATTTATTTGTTTTGGCAAAATATAACTTGAATTTAGGTTTTTACCTTTTCTATTGGGTTGGCTTTAATAAGGTAGACCTGTAAAAACATCCCTACAAATGTATAACAAAAGTAGTACACGAACTCTCTTTGTGTAAATATATCTGTTTAAGCCATTTTAAGTAAAAGTAGCTTTTGTCAGTGTGTGTTATTTTAATTTCCAGTTAGTGTGGTCATTCATTTTAAGATGTGCGAGTTGTATTTTGACAAACGCAATGCGTCTCGTAGCAGACAAATCCTTGCACACATCCTGTGATGTTTTCCTCTGGAGACTGATGTTTTATGCAGATCAATTGTAAAATTTGGCTATTGATCTGATAATTAAAGGCCTATTAGACAGCAGGTAAATGTAGTCTCTGAACACACAGTATGACAAGTGCACCATTTCTTTCTACAGGTAGTATATTCCATAAAATAATGACTGCATGTAGAAACACCCAGCATGTAGAAAAGACTTGATGTGGCCAGTCTGTAACTTATTAAAGATGAAATGAACATCATTGAAATCAATGTAAAGCAAGTGCACTGAATTTACTTCAGGTACTGTAAATAATAAAGTAATAATATCATTAAATGATGTCTAGTACTACGGTAAATTGTTTTTAGTTATTACACTAAAAGCAACATTTTTTGCATGAACAGCAGTTGCGAATTCGTTGTGCTACTCCTTATGAGCTGCAGTAACAAGTAATTGAAGCAAGTTGTCTGAAATCCAATTAGTGTCACTTATTATGCCAATTCCGGAACAGCAGTGGCAGGCATCAAGGTAATGCCTGAGAAACAGGAAAACTGAAGGACACAGTAAGTGGAGGGGGCGTCAAGCCACAGCAGACAAATGGCACCAGGCTCCTGATGAAGGTGAGCTTCCACCCTCTGCAGTGCCCAGACAGGCTGACAACAATTTCTCACCCCACTGATGCATAGCCCATGTAACCCTCTTGCGTATTTACTCACTGTACCTTTATGTTCTTTTTTACAGTCTGTGATGAGGTCACAAGGTCAGCCCCATCACTATGACTGTCTTCAGAGACGCTGTAGAGACTGCAGGGATTTAAAAAAAAACAGCTAGAAGTAGAGGTACTTAGCAGAGTTGTGCATAGGCAGAATTTTCCTCCTCAATATTAGCCAAAAAGTCCTGAGTTAATTAAAGGGGAAGGGGAAGAGGAAGGTGCTAAGTATACTGACTATAAGCCAGAATGATATGTCATTATATCTTCAATACTTTTGACATAGTGAATGGAAATATAATTAGAATGTTTATATATTCTATGTCAACCTGTTTCCTTTAGTAATGGGTTAGTCCTGGTTGAATAGCTCTAAATACTATATCTATATACTATAGATTCGTGTGTGTACCTTGTCTTGCTATACTTCTGAGGACCAAATGTCTCAACGACAATAGGAAAACCTAATTTCTCTAAACTGTCTATTTATTTATTTTACAAAAATGACACATTTTATTTAAAGAGCCAAAAGGTTTGCTTTACATTACTGAGTTTAGGGTTAGCTGTAACATTAATTATCTGCAGTAATCCTTAATTATCAACCATGCCAAAGGAAATTCTCCACAATTATAGTTCACAAATGCGTGTGTGCATGTGTGTGTAATTAGACATGCAGCCATAGGTTGTCCTATACCGAAGTTTCCATTTATAGCATGAAGCAGACACCCTTATCCTAAGCGACTGACAATGGGTATAATCTGACAATTCAAGCAATTGAGGGTTAATGGTCTTGCTAAAGCACCAAAGAGTAGCAGCTTGGCAGAGGTGGGAACCCAGTACTAGAACCCTGGTTCATAGTATGACACCTTGGATAGGTCACCACATTCCTTAGACTTTAGTTTTGATAACTTTTGTCTGTAGGACTGATGTCGATGGAGCAAAATGTGTCGAGTTCAAATGTCTGAAAAAATGCGTTTAATGTTTTATTTTCCATATTGCACAATGTCACTTTTTTTTCTTTCTTTTTTTGAATGCTAACATTTCGAACTTAGATTCGTCACTCCTTAATACTCTTGCACCAAAATTCATTTTAATCTGTGCGTACTTATTTTGTACCAAATCATGATTGGAGTGGCCTTTTGACATCAGCTTTTTGAAACGACCTTCTTTTTTAGTGTTTTTTTAATGTATTTATTCATTATTATCTCTAAAAATAAAATAAAGCTCATTCATTAAAGCTCATTATTAGCCACGTCCCAATGTTTTTTTGTTTTTTTTTTTTAAAATATTTTGCAGGTTTGAAATGCCGGAATGGATGTTTATTAAGAAATGAAATGAAGTTACACAGCCAAAACATGAAATATGTTAGGTTCATACTGTCTGCAAGTAAATAAAAGTCAAGAGACATTTAATCAACACTGCGTTTTTTTAGTTTATTTTATTTTGTATTTTTTTTCCCATACAGTTGTAACCGTTTCTGTTTTGGGCTTGTAAATACATACATTCCGTCATTATAACATTGATAAAACAATGATCTACTGAATGTAATGGTGGCCTAAGGTTTTTGCACAGTACTCTACATATAAAAAGTGTAAGCATCATTTTCAGTTACAGTTCAGACTATGAAATAAATCGAAAAAAGTGGACGGGAAGACTATCGTGTCACAAAATTATGAATCCCTCTGTTCACATTTGCTGTTCAAATCTGTCATATCTGCTGAGATGTATGACCCTTCGTTTGGCATTCAATTTACTGTGCTCCCCAGTATTTTTAATTTATAACACATTCCCCAGTTCCAGTGTATATACTTTCCATCTTATTATTTGTTACATTAACCTTTCCCTCCTTCAGACTGATAAGCTCTAATAATCTCTAAATGCAAAGAAGAGCGTCTTAGAATTCAGTGCCTTCAAAAAGTACTAATGCATTTATAATGCGTTTTGAAACTCATAAATGCAGACGCTGAGTTCACCGGTGAGCCATGCGTTTTTGCTCAGCACTGATGATCATAATAGCTCTCTTAGTAGCTGTTTTAGATGCAGCAGCCTTTTGGTCCACAGATCAGAGCAATAAAGTTGAAAACTGGTGACTAGTTAAATACTAGGAGAGCATCATCATATAAAGAAACAAAGCAAGGTGACCAGCATTTTGAACTGCATTCTGAACTATGTGAATAATAAGTTAAAATATCTACACACCAGCTGTAAGTGTTCTGCATTCAGAAATGGTCTCTGTACTTTGATAGTTGACAGGCAGGACTGGAGGTGGTTAAGGTGCAGCATAAATTATGCATGCTTTGCAATTCTCAAACCTTGTCTACATTGACCCTGTCATTAATCATGTTTCCCATGACAAAGCCAATCTCACGGGAGCAACAATATATACTTTCTACTTTTTTATGCTTTCCACTTGCCGAATGACATCAGTGTGACAGTGGTGCTTAGGTAGAATTAGGCTTTTTGGTCACAATATCCTGTTCAATTCTGAAATGCAGTCATTTTTTTGGCATAAGTATGCTTATTTATTGATTTTGTTAAGCAAAGTACCCATTGACCAGACTAACATTTTGCTATAATATACTATGAATCGATAAACAGTGCAGAGGCTAGAGAAGCAGCCTAGCACAGAGATTAACTGGTATTCTTCATTATTATTATTTTGAACTGGTATTCTTCGGGAAAAAAAAAAAAAACCTTGTTATTTAATAGATGTTAAAGCTATCGTAAGTTAAAATAACGCCTTTATGTTCTTTGTATATTATATGGAGAAATTAGGATTGCTGCTCCAGAATACTAACATCTACACAAATCTACACAACAAAAGACAGGTTAAGACTAACATTCAAAGACTTTTGATTAGTATTGAAGTGACAATATCAAAATAAATATTGAATATGTAGTGTACAGTGTACAGAGGTACTGAATAGATGGAGTGGTTTAAGGCATCAATACCGACTTAAACATTACTTTACTACCTTCAGACAAAATTAAGATATAAGTGCACTAAATTCCTATTTATTTGTTACTAAAAGAAAATGTGCATGACCTTGGCACAGCATTCAAATTCAAAATAAAAAGCAGTCAAGCATCTTAAAGTATATTTACATATTATTTATTTATTAATATATTATTACGTCAGCGATCTTCTATATTTTATTTTGCAGTGCCACCACCACACCTTGCATATTTGTTCTGCAGATGCTGCATATTGTCATCAAACTTGTTGTTGTCACTGATGTATGGTGCTTGTGTCACACAATTAAGGCGAATGGATCAGTCCCATGGATCGGCTTAATTTTCTGATATCCGATTTGGCTACTTTTGTTAATTTAATTGTTTGTCATTTTTTTAGGGAACGAAGTCTTTGGATATGGATTGTATGTGTGTATGTAATAGACTGTATCCAGATGTAGTGTTTTAATGTAATGTTCAGCTAAGTTCATCATGAGTTTGATGGCATGCAACTAAATGTACTATGTAAATGTTGCCATAGTCACTTTTACAGATGTGTTAGGTAGATCAGACTTCTTCCTAAGCACTGTGTTCTTTAGATACAACCCAGTGTCTATTATCTACTGATTGCCATGCCATTGACTGACAACGAACGACTCCGCTTTCAGCTATAATTAAACTTCTAATCCTTAGGGTTATTATTATTGTCACTCACAGATATGTGGCATTCTCCTAAATAATTAGTTAAGTTTGATCTAATCTGTTTAAAAACTTTTTAGGTCTGTTTTAGGTCACATACAGTATAGGCATAAGTTCTACAGCATTCACAAAGTTTCATGCACTACAGCATTTATTGTTGGGCAGCTGTAACATCCCTGTTATGGAAGAATCCATGGAATGCATCCTCTTGTTAGCTTAATTTTATGCAGTTACTTATCCTAGCCTATGGCTACCTGAGCAGTTTGAAAAAAAAGTGTCTATTTCTTTGTTCTATAAATTTGAAATAAAGAAAAAAGACACCAGATTACGATAATGACTTATTATGTGAGAACATTAAATGTGTAGGGTAACTTTTCTTCTTTGCTGGCACTGGTGATCCGTATTAGCAGCTCGTCAGGTGACTGTTATTTTGAGAGTAAAAATGCAAACAACTCAGTTATGTTGGTTCACATCCTGTAACAATTTTTCTAATGCTGTATCTTAAATGTTTTCTTATTGTGTTTTAATTGATATTATTGTTTAAAATAATACACAACATGCAATCTGTTTTAAATACTATGTGACTATGGTCCTTATGGACTATGTCCAGTTAACGTCCGTTTAGGTCATAAATTTAAATAGCTGTTCTGCCTTTATTTATATCAATACTATTAATCTAACATGCAATAGCTTATGGACATGCAAGTTAATGAGACTTGTGTGTTCCTGAAGACATGGCTAATCTGTTTTGCTGTGCTAATGCCAGCTTCACAGAGGACAGATGTAGATGTGCTACTGGAGCTCATTAGGCTGACTGTGACTAAATGAGTTTAAACAGATTCAAGAGGACACCTCTGAACTAACATATCCTTCAGGCAGTCTACACAGGAGACCAGAACTCCATGTCCCTTTAGCTAAATAAGCCTCTGAGTTAAATTAATTCATGCCACTGTTTTTAGCAACTGGGCTACCTTCGTTTAATGTTGCCTGTCCCCATTTGGGCAGTTCTACTCTCTGGCAAATATGCTGCCATAATAACGAGCCTCCAGCTGCATCAACCCTCTCTCCAGATAATTAGCTTTATTCAGTCTGGTCAGCTGTGCAGCTGCATAAATACTGCAGGGTGGCTGCATTGAAGCTGGGTGTGAAATAGTGGACTGGAGATGTGGCATGAAGTGGTGCATTCTGGCCAAAGTTATGCCGAGTAGCAGAATTTTGTATTCAAATAAAGCTACAGTTACGTCAAAAGCGCCAAACTTTAAGATATTTCAACTTTGTGATGGAAATCACAGCTGAAATCGTACTCAATATGTGAGCAATATGTAGTACATGCAGTAACCATAGCACTCTGATGAATAAGTCAGCATTGTCTGAAATAGGGAGTCGCATGGAAAGAATGATGATCGCTGAGAAATGTAGTGATGAGAAGCCATAGTCATGCAATAATTTTGTTGTTTCTCATTTTCAATACATGGTATAAGATATTAAATACTTTTTTGAAAATAAAATAAGCTTGCTGTTAATGATTTTATCCAACTGTTTTTAATGTAAGCATGTCTATGGTATACTACATATTACAATATTGTCCTGCTCTCGGCAGTGAGTGACAGAGTGAGAGAAAGACTATTCAACAAGCGCTGTTTAACAATTGCAGTGTGTTCTGCGAAACAGGTCATTGACCAAATGGACATATTGTGTGTTTTAAAAGTGTAGGCAAAGGAGATACTAAAGCTTAGAGAGCGTGTGTGTGTGTGTGTGTGTGTGTGTGTGTGTGTGTGTGTGTGTGTGTGTGTGTGTGTGTGTGTGTGTGTGT
>JAUZST010008307.1:0-13631 GCA_034779995.1 Parotocinclus haroldoi
GGCTAAACAGCTAGAGATCAGTAAGAAGTAGAAATTATCTAGCACAATACTTACCAGAATCCCCCTCACCACCTACAGTTCTTTCATAAGCATATTCATGTATAAACATGAATACCGTATAAACAGTACTTGGAACAATGTCTTCTGATTCTGCAGTACTGTATTTCTACAGCATAACCGTTGTATTTACAAAAAAAGTAAAACAGATAGTGACAAAAACAAATGTGAAATAAAGTGAGAATCTAATTCCCGCCGAATAAACGTAGTCACCCAAAAGCAAGACTTATCAGAGGAATCACACCAACACAGACACTTTTCGCCCATCATTGTCTGAATTAAGTTCGTAAAAAAGATATGGAAGACAATTGGCTGTTTTTAAACTGTGCCATTGACTTTATGCTTACTTTTTTAAATTCACTGTTGGATTCATGTGGACATCCATTTGATGATGAAGAGCCACCAAGCATCAGTACAAACCAGGTGGTTTGCATGCTTTTTTCTGAACCGTGTATGCCATAACATCATGACAGTGTACCAAAAAACATTCCTGATGCAGTCATGTAAAAACCTCTAAATAAATAATCACTTTGTGTGACACAGAAATTAAAGCCAGGGGGATCGTTCATATTTATCCAAAAGCAATATTGACAAAAGAGGATACGTACAAATACAAGAAACACCATAAAGCACTAACAGTAAATACATTTTTGACAAGACTGCTGGAATTGGTTTTCATTTTTGCTATTTACAGAATATTCTTTTGAAAAGTACAGCATATACTACCTTACATTTAAATACATGAAAGTACAACAACCAAAATGACAAAATGAATGTGTCCTTCATGTCTGGGTCCCCTTATCGCCCTTGACAGGTGTCTAGTGTACCTAGTTAAGTGCTCATAAGGTTCCAATAAAAATGTTACAATTACAAGGTTACCCTGGCAATTTTCTGACAGGTTCAAGCCACAGCTCTTAGCTCAACCATATTTGATACTCTGTGTGACGTTTCTCCAAATAGACCTCATGCTTACGTTGAGAACGTTTTTAATTTGAAAGGCAAATCTGGTGATTTACATTCAAGAAGTTTGATTTGCGCAGCTTTTAAAAAGACATAATAGTAGGGTATAAGCCAAAAGCCATTCAGTAATGTATATTACAATGCTTACCTTTATAGGCACTTATATTGGGACTATTCATGGTGTAACCTTCCAAAAAGCACAGTAACTCTGTCAACCTGACAGCTATTGTGTGTACCACAGCAATAACACAGCCACAAAGTGTTATTTTTTTTTCCCCCAAAACAAGGGTGCAGAAGTCAATAAACCTCTGCTGTAACATTAGAATTTTACACTATATATTGATTTTAAGCCTGCACATTTGTTTTAAGCAATTGCAATGTTTGACTTGAAGGATTTAGCACTGTGCTTTAATGCTTGAGAAATATTTGCACAGATCCTAGGCCGACAAAGGCAGAAAGCTTTCATTCTATTTGCCACAGACTAACCAGCTCAAATAAAAGTCTATATAGTAAAAAGTGAGGCTCAAGGTTATTTCGTTTTTTGTCTCTCAAAGGGTTAAGCTTGGGCTTTTAGCAGCCTTTCAATTTATGTGGAGGTTAATAACTTCGGTCTGGGAAAGGTTAATTTACGGAGCAATTATGGAGGTGCGAGCACATACATTACACATTTCTGACAAGTTGCTTAGCATGATGTAAAGGAAAAGGAAATATCAAAGGTGATATATTGAGTATTACATGAACAGTTTAATACTCATTTGTGGGACTATGTGATTATCAAGCTGTAAGGTATTGATCTACCCAAATGTTACAGCAATATTAAAAATGCCACAAAATGAATCGGTGGTATTCTGTATTTCCATGAATTACTATGAATTGCTACATAATTTGTTTATCCATAGTGATTTACGATCGAACCAAGCAATTTAAGATTACGGGTCCAACAGTAGCAGCCTGGTGAGGCATGCACCTGAACTAACTTTTTAGTCAGTACATCAGAGCCTTAAACACTGTGCAAGTTCACAATTTTATTAGTTTCTACCATGCATAAAAACACATTCTAAAAGTCTGTTCATGCATAACCTGCTAATCTGTTGCCAGAAGCATTAATCATTATGCGGTGTGACAGTGGACTCTCAGTCAGCGATTCATTCTGCCGTACTGGCATATGAACCCAAGACCTGCTATCAGAAAATACATTTTCCAGTATCTAATTCTTTTCACGTTCAAATTTTTTAAAATAAAGCTGAAAAATAAATGAATTAAATCAAATCATTATCTTACACATATTCTACTATCTTCCTCTATCTACTCTAGGCTACTGCACATGGAAAAAGTTAAATAATGACAGTTTACATAATGGCAAATTTGACACTGACCAAACAAATTTGTTTACACACATCAGATAAGTGTGCATAACGGTACAGTTATGAGCAGGATATTGTAAGTTTGATACTGTTTTCTATATTGTTTGCATCTGGACCTGAAGCTTAAATGAGATAAAAACTGAAAAAACAGACTAGTCTCTGTCTTTTATGGAGTTTAAAGAAAAAAATATAACATAAACCCCCATGCCATATGTGTTCCATAAATGAGGTTGAGGTGTGGACAACAAATCAATCCATTACTTCATGGACCTTGCCTTAAGAACAGAGACAGTGTCATGTTAAAACATTAAAACGATTTGTTTCCCAATTTTTCAGTAGGAGAAAGACTTTCCTAAACATTTTCGCTCTGACTCGGACCCCGTCAAAGGCAAAGGCAGCACATTTCACGACTCCTTAGAACACAACGGCACTATTTTAGTCATACAGACCAATTACACTTCAGACTCTGATTACTTGTTCAGGCAAAACAGGCTAAATAACATGACAGGCTTGATTTCAGCACTTTAGGAAAGATTTCAAAGTGGCAGCACACGTATGTCACTGAGGGCTGGTTCCCGCTGAACAGATTTGCGAGCAGAAGGGAAACAGCTTGGTTAATGATGATGAATGAACAGCAGTTCAGCGGCATGTTGCAGTCTGCAGAGATCTCGTCAATAGAAAGTAAAGAAAGGCTTGGTTTCTTACTGCCACGACAGCCTTGCCTTCTCACTTGTTCTACACAGATGTTTATTCCTCATGAATCTAGACATAGCGAACCTCTGGGAACACAACCAAGAGATTTACATGCTGTAGAGGGAGG
This sequence comes from Parotocinclus haroldoi, assembly GCA_034779995.1. Taxonomy (NCBI): domain Eukaryota; kingdom Metazoa; phylum Chordata; class Actinopteri; order Siluriformes; family Loricariidae; genus Parotocinclus; species Parotocinclus haroldoi. The sequence goes on from JAUZST010008307.1 coordinate 3,202, forward strand.
TCATAAGGAGCTCTTTGTCTTCATGATCATTTCATCTGACTACGCTTATTAGTTATTTGTAATTAATGTGTACTGTTTACTTGATTGTATTTTAATGCATTGTGTACAGCGGTAGATGTTGTGCCATGGTCCTCAAGCAATGACTTTCATCCCTACCATTAGGGCCACCATTAGATCAGATATGCCAGTGTTTAAGCAATGGTAAACAGTGGCAAGTATCGAGTGTGACCTCCTTACACTTGAGCAATAGCAGCATCAGGTAGGTTTATTGGGATGCCAAGTTGACTTTCGACTCTCCAAAGAAACCTGATTAGGAATGGTGTTTTTGAAAGTGTAGCAGCCAAGAAAACACTTTTCAGAATGAAGTTTGAAATGTATGGGTCTAATTGTCAACAATTTGTTACATATGATCATTATACTATACCAATGATCTTTATTTCCAAAATAAATATGATGGTGTCCTAAGAGTTTAGCACAGTTCTGTATGTGTACATACATGCTACATCTAACATAATGCTGTTTATCCGTATGATGACCAGCAAATTTACTTGTCGAGATTTAGTCATAGTCATATTTCTCACAACATAGATACCAAAAGTTTTCATAAATCAGTGGTGTAAAGTCTTTTCTTTTAAAGTAAATTAATCATGTTCAGTACAAGTCTCTTTGCAGTTTTTCTTATATAACTATTTTTGAGTGAAAAAGCTTTGTACTGGGTAACTATCTTATGTGCCTTCACTATTGTGCAAGTGGCATCAAATGAATAGAGCTTCACTATTCTAAAAAGAATAAGAAGCAATTAAAAAAACAAAGACAACCCAAACCGATTTCCTTGGTAATGAATTGCATGGGATGACGGATGAAGATGAAGACAAAGAAATACATTGACGCAATGAAGAACAGACATCCTCAAGTAAAGTCCATCCCTTGGCAAATTGTTTTTTTTTTATTATACCATATGCTTAATACATGCATATGATTGCACTGGGTTGCAGCTGTAGAGACATTCATGCTTTAACGTGGATAACCAGCAGAAACACAAATGTGCCATTTGTACATCACATCCTCTTGTCACATAAAGTAAATTATTTTGGAATCACAGATTGCCCAGGTTCAAATTTCAATACAAATGATAAACAATGGCTGCCAGAAAAGGAAGTGTGTAGCATTTACAAAACAAAGCTAATGCATAAAACATATCCAGGCTAACTCAGTGGTCTGTGATAAACAACTGCAAATTAGTTTGTGAAAACTGGTAAAACCTCATTTTGCAGCCACATATAGTAGTACATCTGCTGAATAAAACTGCACAACAGCAAGGAGGAATTTTTTGACAATTCAGTGAGTATCTGAATAACACAGGCCTTTTCAGGTCATGCAGCAAATTCTAAGGTGGGTTAAGGTCTGGATAATGACTTGGCCATTCCAAAATAAGCACCCCCCCCCCTCCTTTAAAATAATCTTTAGTTTTTGATTTACTTGTGTGTTTGGGGTCGATATCTTGCACCATTCAACTTCTATTACTTTCAGAAATGGAGTGATGTTCTATAAACTGTCCTGATTCAATGTTCAAGTTATAGTTCTTTCAATTACTGGAAGCTGTACTGACTTGAGACAGCAATGCAGCCACAAACCTGTGCCCACGAAAGTAAGGACTAAGGTGTTCCGAGTAACTACTGCCTCTTGTCCACAGACTAAGACAAAAGTTCAGATTTTGGAGTTACCCTTGTGTTAAAAAAATAAATAAATCATGCCAATAAGCAAAATAAAATATTTCAAAATCAAGAAAGCAAATGTCCAGGTATGATCTACAGATACAGAGGACAGTAATATGTTAATGGTTTTCCAGAAAGAGACACAAATACTTGAATACGTCTGCCATTTACCTTCTGTCCTGTTAAAAAAAACACAATTACAATTACACAAAAAACAGTTAAAATAAAGGAGAAACATGTTAGCAATGTTAACCTTTTTAAGCCTCTTGCCGTGCTCGTCTTAAATGTATGATATTAAACCTATGACTCCACATTTTTGTCTCCATTTCCATTACACAAACCTCTGAGTAAGGTCCCGGTTCTCTATAAAATGTTGAGCTTGTGTGTGAGCACTCCCAAGACTGGCAATGCTAATTAAGAGGAAAAGGTATATTATCAGGTTCAATATTGGATACGTTGTTGGACAGGCTGTGCTGCATCTATTAATATTATTGATTTAAATCAAATCATAGTGAATAATAGCACAATAGGAAAATAACTTTAACCTTATATGGACTGGAACAGTATTCTAAGCATATACTCACTGAACAATTTATTAGGTACACTATACTAACATTGGGTAATGCCTCACTTTGCAGAATCAAATCCTCATGGAACGAACTTCTCAATTGGGATCATGCTCCATGTTGACATGATTCATGCAACTCTATCAGATTTGTACAGTCCACTTTAATCCGGAAATCGTCCTGTACTACCACATCCTACGATGTTCTAACTGGGAAGGCCTTTGAAAGAACATTGTACTGAACATGTTCAGGAAACCAGTTTGAGATGACATTTGCATTGTGACTTGGTGCATTTTCATATGCATATGCACAGTGCACATTAGACTATGGGTAAACGGTCATCATGTAGGGATGCATATGCTCCGCAACAATACTAAATTATATTAAACAGACTGTGGTATTCAAGTTTTGATTGATTGTTATTAATGGGCCCATAATTTGTCAAGAAAAAATTTCCCACAACAGCACACCTGCTCCAGCCTGGACTGGTGCCACAAGGCAGGTTGCGTACTTGGATGCTGTTGGCAATGCAAGTAAAGTACTTGTGGAACCTTTTCAACAAATGCTGCGTAAACATCACATTTATTAGTAGAACGTGTGTATGTTGACAAATATCAATCGTTCATAAATAGGTCATGTGTAAATGTTTAGAATTACGACCTACTATTCAATTACCATAATCCACACCCATAAATAGCAAATGACTACCATATAACAAAGCCTTGGCACTGAGAAACACAGCAAACATCCTCTAAAATGTCTCGGACAAAAAAAACAAAACAAAGTGCATTCAGATAGACACATTTTATTTTCAAGAGTTGACAGTGGAGTTTCGGTAACTAAAAAGCAGCATAGCAGAAATGTATATCTACTTTTTTACCAAAACTTAGTTGGACATGAAGCCAGAAAAAAACCCAACGCAGCACACACCTGTTGGCACGTTCCCAAACAAAAGCCTCGGATCTGTCATCAAGCCTGCCTATTGCAAACGAACGAATCAGCAGTATTACTGGTGAAATGTCTTCGTCAGTTACTATTCATGGTGGTGACAGTGATCCTCAGGACCTGAATAATGATGGTAATTTAAAACTACATGCCCAGGATTCTGTAACTACAGGAATGACCATAGCCTTAGTTTGACAGTTGCATGCCTTTTTATAATACGTAATAAAATGCTTTTCTCATATTAAACTAGGTGACAAAAATGTCAGAAAGACAACAATAAAATGTGATCATTATTTATTTATTGATAAACTGAAGCATGCAGTACTAGTTAAGTTTGTTTTGTGCCTTTCATGCAGGCTACTCACAGTCAACTCAGGCCTGCTCTGTACAGCTCCCACAAATGCTTTATGCTATCGCAAACAGCTTGAGTTTTATTTTGCTTGCAGTTTCTATTTACTTTATTTCCCTTTTCTTAGCAATCTACCGCTCTTGTGGTCTGGAATAACGTTTTCTGAGGTAAACACCAGCCGCATTGTCATGGTTATGCTGAAGTGACTTAAATATTAAATATAGGGACAAAACAGTCGCTGTGGACTTTTGAGGTATAAATGCTCAAACTTTTAGTGCTTTGTAATATTCGGTTCATAAAAACGTTCAACCGATCAGCCGAAGTGCCGTTTGTAAAAGAAACAATTCCAACTGTACATTATTATTAAGCAGTGTTGTGCAAGGCTAAATGATTTTTTTTTCAGAAATAAATAAAACTTTCAGAGAAATATGAAATGCAACTAAAAGTCCAGCACAGTCAAACGTGTAAATGCATTTTTCGGTGTGTTTGTGTTTCGCTTGAGTAGAGGATGCATAAACTTTAAAGGTTCTCTGGAGATCAATTGCAATTTTGTTTACTCTAATTTTTAATGTATTATATTATTCTTTAGTTAGTACTTTATTTCAGGTGCAGTTGTGTCCCCTATGATAATATGGGTGTCTTTTATACGTTACCAATATGTTACCTATGCTCAGCACAATGTGTGGATTTGGTTTTCAAAACGACGTTTTATGAATGTTTTTATGAATGCGGCCATTTACGGGAAAAAAAGTGTAATAAAAACATTTCATATGCAAATTCGTTCTGTTTCTTAAATGAGGCCCGTTGTCTCTCAGGGTAAGCTTTTGTTACAGCCAGTTCCTGACTGTAAACCAGTTAAATTTGGATACTTAACAGTATGTTTGAATATTAATTTTACACTACTTATATTTGTCAAGCAATCTAGCAAGAAGCAATCTGAAATGTGGTATTTGAGTTCATCCCAAAAGGAATATGGCATGGACCTTTTGCCCATGCTGTAAGAAGCCTGAGGCATGTGACAAAACATCCAAATGAACATTTTTGGGATTTGAATGTCTACTCACTGCAGCTGTTGCAGAAACAACCTTTGCACATTTCTTGGCATTATAATGCTGGATGGTGTATCCACACAACACTTAAGTACACAATCTTTCAATAGAGTGAAAAAGACACTGCGCTAGAAATGTTTACATGCTAGTTCCAGTCTGCAACTCGCAGGGAACTGCTACTCAAGCATGGTCACTTCATGCATGTCCCAGTGCGTTCATTGTGTTTATGAAGGTGCCTGACTCATTTATCTAGACTTGTTCTTTCCAGTAGAAGCTACTGCACTTTGAAAACAGCTGTTTTGTTAAATAATTGGGTTTAAAAGCTGCACAGCACGGCTACAAATATATTACAATGCATTCAAATTAAGACTTGAGTTCCTTTCATGTTTTTCACATTTTGTTAAAGCTTAAGTAAAAGTTTAAGTTTTGGTAAAAGTTACAAATGTTTCCCCCCCACTAGCCTGCACTCAATACCCAATGAGAAACTGAAAACAAAAAACAGTTTTGCAACTTTATTAGACACTAATTTTTCAGACCCTTTTTCAAAAGCTTGCAATTTTTGAGATGCTTTTACACCTTGATGCGAGCCCATTTGCAGACTTAAAAAATCTACATTATGATTATGTGTCTATATGTATATGATAATATAATTTTCTATACTTAATTGTATTTAAAATAATGGGTATTTATTGTAAATATTGGAATTGTATTGTATTGTTAATGCAAGGACGATGAAAGGGTTTTCACAACCTGTTTTGTTTATGCTTACCAGAGGTAGCAATATGTATGAAGGGCACTGTAGCTCTGTAAGAACCCAAAAGTCTACTTAATGCATTGTCTATATGATGGATTTGTTTTGGACCTCTATATATAATTGTTTGCCATTGTGGGAACAGAATGACACTCCCTGAACTTGCACATAAAGCTAATATATTAGCCACCCATCCTTAGATAGCATAAAAACCAAGGTTAAAAGCGCAGAAAAACTGGTCTGGCAGAACTGATGCTGAACACAGCAAATTTAGGGCATATCAGGAAAAGGCAGAGAGGAACAGGTGAATGTTACTTGGCAATTGCCTGTGTTTTGAGTGTGAATGGGGCTAACTGGAGGGTTTTTATTACAGCAGGTATTGTCAGGATGGAAATGTACACAGCACACAGCAGGGTTTCTCAACATTAAGCACTTCCACCTACTCTGTCACAACTAGCCATCAGTGAGAGCGCCCGAGTAAAGTGCTCCTGTTCTCACTGAGGAAGAGACAGCCGTGGAGAAACAGGCGCTAGAGTGATGGGGAAAGCGCAGCAAAACAAGCCCCTAATTTGATTAAAGCACTTCTCATTGGCTCACATTTCCCAGAGCTTAGCCCGAGCGTACACTTACACCTGTTTAAGGGTTGTAAAAAAATACCAGTGAAGCAAGCAATGTCACATAGATATCTGCAACTGTGAAATATCTCTGCAATTTCATCTCTATAGTAGGCTCCTGGGTTGCTCACACGAGAGAGACAAAAGAATGGAGGGTATAAAAGCGAATTGGCCACATTAGTCACAGGAGGTGTAATAAGAGCCCCATCTCTTTTAAAAGTGAGAAGCATGCCTGGCAATAAAGTAAAAAAAAAAGAAAAAGTGCATAGCATAGCGTGGCTGTTATTGCTTCCTGAGGGTGCTGTTACTGGATGTTGCTATTAGAGCTCTAGCTCGGCATCATAGTATTAACCAGGTGCTAAAGCTATAACCCCAGCAAGACTGGATGATTTAGACATCTTGTAACTTTCATGAAGACTTTCTAATGGAAGCATACGCCATTTACGCGCCACCCGATCAATGTCTGATCACTTTACCAACAACACTTCTGGACTTTATGACTGTAAACAGCTGGTCAAATTAAAAAAGGTTTAGCATACGTAATTTAACTGCATTGTTTATGCCATGCTTTTTGTTGTTGTGTTTCTTTTTAACTTACTTTCAAGAATATTGATTTACTGTGCATTAACTACTTGCATATGTAGGAACTATGTTTCATTCTGTGTTGCACACAGACACTTTAAAAACTTAAAAAAAAAAAAAAATTCTCCTTGCCAAGAAGACGCGTGAAGTTAAAAGGTGACATTGCATTACCTGCTCTGGAAACTCATTCCCTCTTGGTTGTGTGCAGCCATCCAAGCCAACCAAGTATGTTTAGTTATAGTTATGTTTGTGTTCCACTGTACACATTTATATTTTGGTATGATTGTTAATGTGTGCTTGTTCATTGTCATGTATTTGAACAGTTCAGTGGTGGATATGATGAATGTGAAGTGCAAAAAGTGTAAAAGAAGAATAAATCCATCAGTAACTGAACAACCACAGTGTTGCACATGTTCTGGAGGGAGCGGTAACAGTTTAGACGTCAGATGCTACGTGGATGATAGCGTTCAACTCATATTTTAAGCTGTCTCTCTGACACATTTTTATGTTGTTTGCACACCATTTTCTTTAGACAAGAGTCCTTTCTACTTACTTAAAAGTAACAAGGACAATGGATGTACGATGTATACATAAACAAAGAAACCTGCACCAGTTGTGCCTGCCCTTATAACTCAACAACTAACAATCCGAGATACTGAGGCGATCTCAAACTTCTGAACATGACATGGCCTTTTTACGGCAGCTATACATGTTTGGATGCGAGTACTAACTGTCATATTGTGCCACACTGATCAACAGATAAAAGAATAATCATTCTCACACCAATACAAAAAGGCCCTCATGGACCCCTAATCATGGATGGCCACGACATCAAGAGTCCATTTCATAATTTGTGTGCTAGATGGAACTTTGTTTAAATGATTGTGATGTTAAAACCACAGTATTCTTCTGGTCACTACTTCAAACTTTGTCCCATCAAGTACCAGTGATAAGAATTTCAATTATACATGTGCACATGTCAAATAAACAACTCTGAAACAATGTGACACTATACTCTACATTGAAACAACAAATGAGTATATCCAGATGAGCTCATTAATCACATCCTGGACATAATCAGAAATTACGTAGCTATCAGAAAGCAAAAGGAATATGCAATGCGAGACCATTATATTCAGGTGCCATGATGTTTCAGTGCTACCCGCCATGTTTGTGGATCTCTGCAGGGCTTCAGAGGGGATTGAAAAAAATAACGGAATGATAGTCTACTATCCAGTGTACACTTTCTGAGCAAATACAACACTCATTCCACTCTTCATTTTATTTGTCCTGTAGGACCAGACGTGAAAGTTATGAATTTTTCAGTGCAGTAAAAGATATGGCACTATCATTTTTATGGCTATTGGGAAATAATGAATTCTCCCAAGTCAATTTCAGTTCTGCATAGACAAACCCTATAATGTGGTCATTAAAGTTCTTTGTTAAATCTAACAGTGGCCCACCCACTCCCACAAGTATCCCATCAATCATTTAAGGTCATAATGTTAGACATGGCATGAAATTATTTCCAGCAGTCATCAAGGCAGAGAACCTTATCCCAGGTAAGGTCGGAGAACCACTTATTTTCCCAGTATTTCATGGTTGAATTTATACATAATTTGGTCTGAGCTCTGTATACAATCATTTTGTGATTACAAGTCCAGATGGCTTTCTCCATTAATGTAGTATTTCATGCAGATAAACTGTGATGTCCACACTTACGTCATCACTTTTCAGAACAGAGGACATGCATTATGGAAATTGTGCAGCATGGCTGCAGTACAAGTATTTATGATGGAGCTGGGTTCCATATAAATGTGTGAACCTCCCTTCTACTGAAGCACTTAAACACTGTGATGATAATTAAACGTGGAAAATACATATTGTTACAATTCCTTTACACAACATGTCGGACAGCATTTGGAGCAATAGCGACAGGGTCCTGATGAAAAGAAAACAATGAATATGAAAATAATGACAAAACAAGCGAAATAGGGATCAATTACAGTTGGCACTCCATTCACTGTAAATCACACAATTTCGATATTTGAGTTTTAATTTAATCTATACTTTTAAGACCGAGCACATTCTGTAGATATGTGTTAGCATTTTTATTTAGCTATTTATAGTCAGCATATACCAGAGAAACACACATTTAACCAACAAAAGAAGATATATTTCTCTTTCATGTCAACTCACTGGGGCCCTACCCCATTAGTTAGGAACAAGCCGGAAATTCTTTGATAACTAATTGTTAATAAGAAATATGGCAGATTTGTCAAGCAGCTTATTTTAAAAGTGCAATTAGCAAAATAAAATCAGACAATTGTCAAGTCATTCAATTATCTAATTTCCAGCACTGTTAGTGTGTGTTGTGATGGTATAAGTGGATCAGACATGGTAGTGGACCGAAACCAGTCCAGTGAGCTGCTAAATAAGGTAGATGTGTCTAATAGAGTACACAGTAAGTGAGGGAAGGCAAGAGCAACTAGAGAGAGTGAAAGAGAGATAGAGTGAGAGCATGAGACAGAGAGAGAGAGATAGAGTGAGAGCATGAGACAGAGAGATAGAGTGAGAGCATGAGACAGAGAGAGAGAGAGAGAGAGAGAGAGAGAGAGAGAGAGAGAGAGAGAGATTGTATACAGCCTCGAGTATGACAAATAAAATTTGGTACAGAAAAATACTGCATTTTCTCTGTATCAGCAATTTATCATGGCATTTACTCTACAGATTCTTCTATTCATATAATTCATTTTATTTACCAAGGTCTAATAAGTAAATTAAAAGTAACTAAACATAAACAACATTTCTCATGTCTAATTTGATCATCTGAGCTGCACTAAATACAAGTAAACAGTTCACATTATTTGAGAAAATTCTGAAACCTACTGGCATTACTAGGAACAGACATCATTATACACAGTCACTGATGCTTGACTGCTCAGTATATTTATGAGACAGGTTCATTCTTGTGTTTGCCCGAGGTATAGCTCTAGCAGAGACCTGAAGCCTTTTAAAATGGTATGTGTCTACACAGTCTTTCTTTGTCCTGGCTCTTGGGTGCAGAAGCTTGGTTCTACATTACAGCATTTTAAGTAGGACTGACAGATGCCAAGCTGTTGCTAATATAACAACTCAAGTGTGGCTGGAACTGGGAAAGAGAACAATGGCTTATAGTTATGGGTTGTCAGGAAGCAGTCAGAATTATTTTTCACAAATTTCTGCTACTCAAATTTCACGAATGTTTAATTGAAATGTTTGCGAGACTGTTATTGTTATTCTTCCAGAGGAAGCAAGGACAAGCAAGGCCATTTGAAATTACAGTTTAACACATGTTTTTGTTTAAAACGATGCCAGCAGAGCCAACTTAACAAATTCAATGTGATATGAAACCTAAACATAGAGTGGGTTCTGCTCATTATTAGGTATACATAAGCTTCACCCACAAGTCGGAGATCTTATTTCCGGTTTGATAAACATTATTAGGAATTTTAATTAGATAAATATTATACTGATTGAAAACATGTAAACCAGGGGTGAGGAGCTTTAGCCACAAAGGGCTACTGTGGCTGCAGGATTTGTCTGCAGGAGCAACGCCAGATACAACTAACACATAAGAAGGTGGAAGCCAACTGTTTAAACAGGTGGAACAGCCCTTTGCAATATTTCATCCCAGGAGTACACAAGTGAGTTTTTAATTTTCTAATCACTAGGAAGTATTACTCAAATATATACGCCCTCTAATACACTATATTCACAATACACAACATTTGCCTCCAAAAACCTCCCTCTAAGGACTCATTATATAATCAATTTTGTTTTATAATTTAGATTATTTTATATTTTTTCTATTACTAAT
>JAUZST010008308.1:0-13630 GCA_034779995.1 Parotocinclus haroldoi
AGCTTGGCAGAGGTGGGATTTGAACCCTGGACCTTCTGGTCCAGAGTCCAGTACCTTAACCGCTAGGCTACCACAGTTTTCATTTCATTCCTATTCCTAAAATCTGGTTCCATGTCTAAAAACCACACCGCCTTTAAAATGTTTCATCATAACACAGTGCTGACGGCGGCTTTCTGATATCTGTATCTTTCCCCGTTATGTGTGTACAGCTAGGACTCTACGAACCAAGCCCCCTTATTTACCTGTCAATTATACTCCAACATGATCACCATAAATACGGCAAGCTGCATGCTTAAGTCAGCCACCATTACCCCCAGCGCTAATCCTTAGCCTTCTCTAATCAGTAAGAGGAAACAGGCAGATCTTCCATACCGGTTATCTTGCACACCTCCACATGCGTTTACACCCACACCCACAGGTGCTGTCATATGTCCAGATCTGAAACCTCTTATTTCTCTGCTCCCTGCTGAGGGTAATGAAGCAGTCGCGGCAAAGGCCCTACGAGTAATTACACACCGAGGCCATACTGCTCCCGTGTTTATACACACCGCGGATTCACCAGCTCCGGTCATGTTTCATAGTCATTTGATCTGCTATGAGATATCTTTCAAGGCATGGGCGAAGGCGATGCTTATTTACAGCAGGTGCTAGTGGCGACAGCGGTTACGATAATGAGACGCCACCCCGACTAAATGAGGCCACCGCGCCAACAGGCTGGCTGCTGCTGTACGTGAGGACTGGAGATCACAGATCCCTACAGCAGATGTGGAGCGTAGCGAAACGTAGCCAACATTTCCATTAGAGCTAGACTGGAATGAAGAATGCGTTGCGATAATGACACAACCCACAATCCCAGTTACCCTTTTGAATGAAAACTGACTGTCTTTCATGCGAATGCTCATTCATTAACCTTTTCTTTTCTGTTTATTTCACATGATTTTGGTTAAACATTTTGGAACTGCAGACGTGGTGGTGCCAAGAATTCAGCAGAACTTTACTAGATTCACCTGATGCAATATTTCCTTTTCAAACAGAACACAATCATCATTAGATTCATATAAACTATAGAGGAACAAGTATAATGTAACAATTTCTAAGGTCGACTGATAACTGTGGGGCCCTATTTTATTTTGTCCCGTTTTGTATCCCCATCAATATGGGACTGTGGTGGCCTAGTGGTTAACGTATTGGACTATGGACCAGAAGGTCCTGGGTTCAGATCCCACCTCTGCCACAGATGGGTCCCTGATCAAGGCCCTTAACCCACAACTGCTTGGACTGTAGGACTGTATGAATTGTAAGGGGCTCTGGATAAGAGCGTCTGCTAAATGCTGTAAGTGGCTCCCCCAACTCCCGACCCCGGATCTCTCTTTGGAAAAACTATGAATACAAAAGTAAATAAAAAATAATTACAGTAATAATAAATAAATTGGGCGGCACGGCGGCTCGGTGTGTAGCCCTGCTGCCTCACAGCAAGAACGTTCAGTCCCAGGGTCCTTTCTGTGCGGAGTCTACATGCCCTCCCCGTGTCTGCGTAGGTTTACTCCAGGTACGCCGATTTCCCCCCACAGTCCAAAGACGTGCGTGTTAGGTTAATCAGTGTTTCTAAAGTGTCCCTTAGTGTGTCACTGTGTGCGTGTGCCCCCTACGATGGATTGACACCTCGTCTAGGGTTGTTCCTGCCCTTGCGCCCAGAGTTGCCAGAGGGGCACTGGCTGCCCCGCCACTCAGTGTGAAGAATAAGTAAATTCTGATTAACACAGAAATCTTTCCTTGTCTTATTTGTAAGCTCCTCCCACTCCAAAGAGTCTTAGAGCTAGACATATACGAGCCACAGAACCCTCCATCAGAACAATTATCAAAAAAATGAGTTAGCCCACTGTTGACATTTCAGGGAATGTGCAGGTCGCCATCTCGCGGCCAAACAATTTCTTTGCTGCAGTGAGTGCCGCCCACAGAACACGCCTCTGGTTGAGAGACAGAAAGGGTGGGATTATAGCTCCCAGCATATCCCTGTTTATTCTTCACCGATTTTTGTATTTTGTGAAATAACTACAATCAACCAATATCAAAAGGGCACCTATGTATCTAAAGAAATTGCTGCTATAACATTTAGCAACATCAGAAAGGGTGCCTGTTCAATAATAATAACGAAAAGCTATAAAGATTTGCGTATTCGATTTCAACAAGCCAAAGGTCGTTTTAGGTACGCCCCTCAACTCATTAGGACGCCGGATTTTGCAATTAAGGCTGGAGATTCACCGCTTGCACTCAAATCAAATGCTTCCTCATCATCGGCATGTGTCAGCGCCGGCCTCGTAAAAAGCATCCGAGTGTATGAGCCGTGTTTAAAGCTCTGAACGTGAACAGAATTCAGAGTTAGTGAAAGCACTGTGCTGTTTGAGTGCAGCACAAGTTAAATGTGACCGGCACAGAAGCAGGTAAATTAGACTGAATGGCCGATTCAATTCAATTCAAGTCAATTTCGTTTGGATAGCGTTTTTTACAATAGGCATTTTCACAAAGCAGCTTTACGTTGTTAAGTAAACAATTGTCACAAATTCGATTCAATTGTCCTTAATGAGCAAGCCAATGGCGACGGAGAAAAGGAAAAACTCCCTGAGATCAAGAGGAAGAAACCTTGAGAGGAACCAGACTCGGAAGGGAAACCCATTCTCATTTGGGTAATAAACATCATTAACATTAAAACCTACAAATAAAAACATACAATATTTCTATGTAGAGATGCCAGTGTGAGCATTTTCAGCATAGCTGGTCATTCCGTCATCATCTCCCACAACAGGTTGTTTTCACGATTAATCTTACATTTTCAAACTCATTTCCGTCTTTATATCTGAAGTCTCTGCATTGCAGAAATTGCTAGCCTGTAGCCTTAAACACTGAGCTTCCTGACTTTCCGGTCTTTAATAACACCATAGTAAATAACATAACCACACCTCTTTGTTTGGTAATTTCGTATGGGCTCAACAGCCCACCATAATCTGCCTCGACCTTGGATTTAACTCGGGCATGGTCAGGTCAGGCTAATATGGTCTAAACAAGCAGATCTAGCCAAGTACCTAGGGACACGCACCGGATTGTCAAGCATATTTCTTGTTAAGCTTTGATTTGCTTGTCTCTGTGCTCAGCCACACATGTCAAGGCACGCTGGCATAAATGAGAGATACTGGAGATGCTGGAGACGGCATTGTCTCCAGCACTGTAATGAAATCTTTCACCTCTGTCGACATTTTCATCCATAATCACATCACCACCACAATTCACAGCTCAACGTCTCACCACTTGAGATCCATGGAAAGATCCAGTGGATGTGAAAACAAATAAAAGCTGTACCACTGCCACAGTTGGCAAACTCCTAAAGCCATAGCAACAACTTGCAAGAAATGAGAACATACTTGACGCTGGCTGAATTTACCAACATTCTTTGGATAGACATTTTATAGAGACCAATGTCTGCAAGAGTTATCCAAAGAAACGGCTTCTGATAACACTCTAAAATATCTAGAGTTGAGGTGAAGCATTAAAATTAACCTCCAGGGTCAAGAAGTGCCACACCAAAAGACGTTATATATCTTAAAACAGCATAGCTTTGGAAGGGACTCTGCAGTAAGGTTGGTCCATGTTTCAAAGGCATCCAATACAAACCCACTATAAACTGGACTATAAACTGGAATGGTACTGGAGAAGTAGGAGGCTTTAGTTCCGAATTCCTTTGCCTAACGAGGACATTTTATTTCACGAAGGTGAGAAGTGAGTCTCGTAATTGAAACCATTTACAATTGAAATTTAGGCTGTTCCATGACGTTTCCTCTCTTTGCCATCATCCTTTCACATCAGCCCAATTACTTCCAGTGTTTTAGAAATGTTACTGTGAATACACTGTTAATTTACCCTAATAGGATATTATAATGAATAATTAATCGCTTCTAATAAAGCACAGCCCAAATCCACTCCCAAACAAGCTCATTGGTTCTCGTGCATTTGAGAGCTTTGGTTGAAACCACAAATCATGAATCATACCATGATTAGTCTTGTGTTATTCCTTGTTACCACCTGATATTTCTGCCTGTTTCGTGTGGAAAGGGGTCACTGGGAGATATTTGTTACGTTTTTGGTAATAAAACGTGAATACCGTGCAAAATCTGGTTGCTGTAACGTTTGTCATCTCCCCCCTTTCGCCCAGCAGCAATACCGTATGCCATGCTGTCATCTGCCCATCCTTAGCTGGAGGCACTGCCAAGACGCGAGCACAGCTCTTCACAATAATGGGCTACTTTATTTGGACTACTCCCCCACCCAGGCTCTCCAAGTTATATCTCAAATGCACAAATGAAGCTCCTGTCTTCACTGTGTGCTTTTAGACTTAACAGAAATAGAAACAAATCATGGAACATAAAGCCTTCCTTTAAAAGCAACAGAAACATTACCATGTCCTCCCCGTGTCCGTGCGGGTTTACTCCGGGTACTCCGGTATCCTCCCACAGTCCAAAGACGTGTGTTAGGTTAATTGGTGTCTCTAAAGTGGCCCTTAGTATACATGACTGTGTGTGTGTGTGTCTTTGCCCTATAATGGATTGGCATCCTGTCTAGGGTTATGCCTGCCCTGGCGCCCAAAGTTGCCGGGTGGGCACTGGCTTGGCCCCAACCCCCTGTGGATTAAGCAGAAGATATAATAATGAATGAATGTATGAAGAAACATCACCAATGGAGAAACCCAGACTCAAGCAGCTATAAGTTGCGTTTTCAAGTTCAAAGACAACGTGCTCTCAATTTCTTTCCTTTTAGTGAACTAACAATTAATCAGCGGCGCTTGTCCTCAGATAATTAATAAGCACGAATACGGGTGATTATGATTGGTCATTCACTGCAATGAATGGCCAATCAGTTTTAACAGCAGGAAATTAGACTGATCATTCTGCTGCTTCGCTCCTGGTTGGAAGGATCGGCAGCTCTTAAGGACCTGGGTTCGAGTCCCAGGCTGAGTCTGCAGTTAGGTTTTGGTGGTGTGGTTATGATGCTTTGTGCTGTTTTTCTTTTTTTTTTTTTTAAAGCAGTATGTGAATTTCCTTTTTAAAGCTGGAGGCGGGAACGCACATTGCCCTCTGCCTGTTGCATCATTTCTTGCACAGATTTTGTACTGGGAGATCCGATCCAAACGCCAGAGGCAGTAAAGAGTGTCATTGCGGAGCCATTTCTTCCGCCAGAGACAGAAAATCTCTCAGGGTTGTCATACTCCACCTGACCGACGCCCCGTCTTCTGTGGATTTATGCAGCCCTCCATGAACACCACACAACATGAAATGCTCACTCACCTTAAGTTAAGCATTAGGGTAAGAATCTAGTTTGTATGCTAAACACCTCAGAAAACCAAGAACCCTTGAAAGCCTTCAGCACATATGATTTAGAACAGCACAAGCAGCTGGTTCTGACGAAATACTGGTGTGTTTTAGTATCAGAGCTCGCACTATTGCACGGAGGATTTCTGATGGCAGCACAGACTGACAGATTTCTGATAGGGTTTGTACATTTTGGCGAGAAGAGTAGAAATAAGAAATGTGGCGGCGAGTGCTAATGCAAACCATTTGATTGATCTGAAATGTCATTTTTTTATTAGCTTTTCTTAAGCTGGGTGTGTGAAATCCAAGGGTAGGATCACAGGGATTCTTCGTATAGCAACAGTCTTCCTGCAGGCAATACAGACCCATCTAATCCAACCTATCTAATCCATCATGGATAGTGTGAAAGTCCTGTGAACCTTAATGAAAACTGTAGCCGATGGGCACTATGCTATCCTTTCAGGCAGATATCTGATCCGTTTTTCATTTCTAGTTCCTTACGAGCCTCATATCTCTCTATATGATGATAGTTTAGGGCATCTGTAAAATATATATTTTATTGAACATGTACAGTTACTGTCATGCTGTTTACATCTCCAGTGTAAAGCTTTTTTTTTTAAACCACATCATATGGTCGCGGAACTGTTTGTACTTGAAGCCTGTTCTTACGAAGTTACCACTATGTCTGTAATCTCGCACCTTGTCCAGAGCAAGTTCGTTTGAGGTAAACGAAATGGATTTTAAAGCGATCCCTGTGAAGGAAGTTTGTCCTAGTCTAGATTGTGGCAACAGAAAAAGCAAACTGACATTATATTGAAAATGAAAATTCGTTTCAGTGTTGCTTCTTTTTGACAGAAAACATGAACAGTAATTGCACGGCTTGTGTACTGCCTGGACATTTTCACTCCTGATTTTCACAGGGATGCAAAAGCAGCAAACCGTGTTTTTAATTACGTTTGAATGAACAACGTTACCTTTTTTTTCGTTAAACAAAGGCAGACTGATGTGTTAGTCTGCCATTACAGGGACCCAAGTTTAGGTCCCTATGGTGCCTTCTGGCAAGTTGTGGAGGAGAGGAGGGAGACCTGAGGGAGAAGAGGCTGGTTAGGAGAACATCCCCTGGCTCAACAATAGACTGGCATCCTATCCTGGGCATGCTTGGATGCAGATTTGAGTTATGATTTCAGGCACATATTGATTCCTCTCATCTGTCCTGCGGGGCAGCACGGTGGCTCGGTGGGTAGCACTGCTGCCTCAGCAAGAAAGTCCCGGGTTCAATCCCAGGGTGAAGCGGCCCGAGTCCTCACGCGTGTGCATGGGTGTACTCCGGGTACTCCGGTTTCCTCCTACAGAGAAAGATTGATTGATTGATTAATTGATTACTCTAAATTGGCATTGACTTATGTGTGTGTGTATATATATGACTAGTCTTGAGATGAACTTGTTTATGAATATAACCTTATGTCGCTGAGACGGCCACTGATTCCGATAGCCCCGTTAAAGAAGCCAAACGAACAAACAAACTCACCTGTCCTGCATTTCTTTAACCACGTTCCCTATTTTTTACCCTTCTTTTCGGAAAGCAGGTCTGAATTCAAGCCTTCGTTACCTATGCTGTGTTTTTTCTGCTTTTGGTCCATTTTAAAATACATTTTTCAGTTGTTTCAGTAAACATATTTTTGACGTTGGTCACACTCCAATTAGGTTTTCAAACCCCTGTCCTAAACTAAAGATATTAAACAAGAAAACCTCATTCAAACAAAGAAACAAAAAAATTTAATTAATGTAAAATGGTTTCTATAGTGCAATACGGTTGAGTGAGCGAGTAGGAATATGCATTACCAGTCACCCCCTGCCAGTGTAAAATGTAAAACAGCTTCCTCCTCACACTTTAAGCTTACAATTAGCCCAAGCCGAGTCGCAGAGGCATGCCATTTACCAAGAACACTCTTTGTAACATGATGGATGCAGGACATGTTTTAGATTAAATACTGTCTTTTTGGCTGGATTGTATCCTCATTCCGTTTTATGCAACGCAGTTTTACGTGGGGTATAATATAATCATAATCGCACTTCCAACCTTTGTTTTAAGTTGTTTTCAGTTGTTTCATGGCAAAATGCCTACAATGTGTGGGCGCGTTTCTCCCTTCTGCTTTGAAAGTAACTGCCAGATCTATCTCCTGTGTTTTTTATAATTGATTTAAACCAAACTCGGTGGCATTCTGACCATCAGAATTCTGTAAGACCGTTGCTACACACTGTAGGTCCTCTTGGCTTACGAATACAAGTCGATCAAAAAACATTACTGAATTGAATTACTGCTTTAAAAGTCCCTGCACACTTTGATTGGACTGGACGTTGACAGACGTCTAGTCTCTACTCTGGAGAATAATCCAAGAGCCAAAAGGCCAAGGCTGGAATGCACCACTGAGTCTCAAACCCAGGTCGATTTGCTAGTGAACTGACACAGCGCCACCTTTTTGTCCATTAGCAAACGCATCGTACTTCTAAATATACTTTAAGCTAAACTACAATAATTTGATCCTTAATCCTAAAGGTAGATGGCTCTGGTTCTAGGTGATGTGCATGCTTAGAAGTTGTCATAGCAACAGTGTTCACACTCACACACACACACGCATTCTCCATGGAAGGGGCATAGCCGCAAGATGAAAAGAGTCGCCTCACATTCCCATTGCCGACTTATAAATATTCACCCAAAGCCGGAGGGTGCGGAGAGTAAATGTTCAGTCCAGTTTTCAGGTCACAGTATTTTTTTTTTTTTCATTCTGCTCCAGATAGCACAGCCTGGGGCTAGCCTCGGAAAGTCAGGGTGTTAGAAGATAAGAATTTTCTAGGTGTTTGCAGTGTCTGGGCTCTGAGGTCACTTCCAGCACATGATCATATCCAATTTAATTACACGGCCTAAATTATGTAGACTTGCAAGGCATTCCACATAAATTCACCAAGAACGCATATAAATCAGAAATTTGTAATGTACAGCTATTATAAACGCTTAAAACACTATAAAACACTTTAATAATCTTGGGCCTCCCTGTTATATCCCATCGAAATCAAGGTTTAAATCAAGGAGCGCCTTCTGAAATGCTTTTCTGCTCACCACACATTTTTGGCACCAAACAATAAGAAGTTCGATGTGAGCTCGGCGTAAAAAGGCTCGGCTACGAAAGTTAACGTCGCCGATCTCTCACAAATGATGTTAACCACTACCGAACATGAAGAGTGCATGGCTCAAAAAATAAATAAATAAATAAAAAAAAGACAGACTAGCGCCCAACAACAAGTGCCTCCACAAAGCAGCTCTCAATAAAACGAGCATTTACAAAAGCTACACATACACAACACGAAAGGGATAACGGATTTCCCACCGATATGCACACAGTGATGATGGTGGGATGCCGATATTTTAAATGCTGTTGCATTCTTTGAATGCCAGAAAGCTCAGTCCTCCATCATATACAGCACATCTTCCTTCATATCTTCTCCAATGGAAACTGAAGGGATCATTTGGGATTGTTAGTGTTTGACTGGGCATTTCAATTTAAAATGACTTAAGACAGACTTAAGATTGCGTTTGTGGGTTAAACCTTTACATTGTGTACACTTCAGGAATAAAAAAAGAAGCGCCTTGTATTAAAAATCAAATAAATTATGGTGAGAATATTGAATGCAATAAGTTTAGCGTTATGGCCCTCTTTAATAGTTGAACATATTCACAGTCAAACACTTTTCATTCAAATATATTGAAATCGTTCATTAATCAAATGTTCAGTTAATCATTACGTTCATTTGAGCTCAAATCACACACTAAAAAGACTAAAAAAAAAAATCTATTTTACTGGAACTCTCACTGGTATTGGATTCATTAAATATCTAAAATAAGGCTGCTTTCCAACTGATTGGCTATTCGCATCTGTATGACCATCTACAATTCCCACTGAATGAAATTACAACAGAAGGAGCAACGTGTGTTTCTTTTCTGCCGCCGGGTGTTTTGACCATACATAATTCAGACCCAAGCCCTCTGCCTGTTGCATCATTTCTTGCACAGATTTTGTACTGGGAGATCAGATCCAAACGCCAGAGGCAGTGAAGAGTGTCATTGCGGAGCCATTTTTCCCTGAGCAAAGACAGAAAACCTCTCAGGGCTGTCATATTCCACCTGACCGACGCCCCGTCTAAAGCAAAAGCAGTCTTCTGTGGATTTATGCCGCCCTCCATGAACACCATACAACATGAAATGCTCACATACATCAAGTTAAGCAAAGAATAAAGAATCTAGTTTGCAGCTGTGAATGCTAAGCACCTCAGAAAACCAAGAACCCTTGAAAGCCTTTAGCAAATATGATTTAGAACAGTACAAGCAGCTGGTTCTCGTGGTGCACGGAGGATTTCTGATGGCAGCAGACTGATATTGCTGAAGGGACTTTGTTACAAAGATGGATCTCTGATACGGCTTGTTCATATCCTGCAGCCATTCTGCTCTGAAACGTTGTGATATTATGGCTTCTTTTTTATATGTGTCTCTCTTTGTGTGTTTTCAAACAAAGAAAGAGAGGGAGAGAGAAGTCCACCTTAGCATCACTCTACTGGTCTTCATACTGGTCTTCAGTCATTTTATTATTGATTTAAATTGATTTATTTACTTATTTTTACTATTACTACAACTTAATTATTTAAATTAGCATCTAGGCCACCCATGGAGGACGGGTCCCTTTTTGCCTCTTGGTCCTCCCAAGGTTTCTTCCTTCTCTATTCAGGTAGCTTTTCTTTGCCACTGTCACCCTAGGCTTGCTCAAATTAGGATTAGACTTTTTTAAAAATAATATAAGATTGTAAAGCTGCCTTGAGACAATGCTCCGTTGTAAAAAAGCGCTATATAAATACATTTTGATTTCATTTGATTTGAAATTCCATAAAATAAAGGTTTAGCGGGCGGTTTAACGCACCATTGGGACTTAAGGTGGTTAAGGTACTGGACTATGGAGCAGAAGATCCAGGGTTCAAATCCTACCTATGCCACAGTTGGGTTCCTGAGCAAGGCCCTTAACCCACAATTGCCTGTAAAGCTGTATTAGCTGTAAGTCGCTCTGGAAAAGGGCGTCTGCTAAATGCTGCAAATGTAAAAAGCGCCATATAAATAAATTTGGCTTTGCGCCTTTGTCCACTTTTCCTGGAAGAGTCGATCTAAACGGCATCAATACTTAAGAAGGGATTTAGGGGCCCTGCCATGAGATAGCCGCTCAAAATCATTTCAAATAATCACATCAAGAAAGCTAATGTAAGCGAAAGTAATCCTATTTAAAGAAGCCCTCTCCAAATCTTTCTTATCATACTACCATCTGGCAGAAAGCTTAAGGTTAAGCCAGACACACCAGAAACAAATAATATACTGTGCACTGTCTCCGCAGAAGTGGCCCAATGGTTTGTTCTATTGCTGTCCAAAAAAACTGAGAGATAATTAAACCCATTGTCCGCTGAACAATGAAGCCTACTGAGTCTGAAATTAGTCGAGGTGTTGTTCGTCATGCCCGGTCAGTTCAAGGCCCTCCTTCATAAAGTGGTTTCTGATGTGTGGCCTCCACTTTCGCTCACACGAGATTAGTGGTTATTTTAAGGGTCGGCTCAGCGCAAGGCCGATTGTCTGCTCTAAGGCTTTATCTCTAAGTCCTTTGTGGACTAAAGACAAGCCAGGGAGATTACATTAGAAGACAGTGGGTCTCCGGTTAATGAGAGTGGACTCCTGTTGATACCTGGGACTCGTGGTTTTTCTCCCACAGCATTCATTGGGGCATGTTGAGAAAGCTTTTGTTTGGAATATGGAAATTGATTTTATAGCTGTACAGAGTGGAATATATTTCATACATATATATATATATATATATATATATATATAATAAATAAAAATACACAACACAGTCATTCTTCAGCTGCAAGCACACAATCACACGCGCTGTAGAACCAAATTCTAAACGCAACAGAGTTCGAACACAAACATAGCTCACTGGCTGCACATAACCATGGGGGAATGAGTGCACTTGATGAAACACAGTCACAGTTCATGAACACAGAAGCGTCACCTTTTAAACACACAACACGCCTGCAGCTGCAGTACTTGGAAGTCACAGCGGTCAAATGACCGGCACTCGGCACTTCTAGGTACATGAATGTGAACGTAAAGGCAGAGTACAAACCTCCGTGTTACATATCCCTTTAAAGTGTCCGTATGAAACATGCAAGATCCTAACTATGTATGTAGTTAATGCAAATTGAATCAATCTTCATGAGAATTAATTAAGTTTAAAATAGGTAAACAAAACACATGAACAATTGAGAAATAAATCTCATTTATGGCGGGTAAGTGACACCTTGTAAGGTAAACCATTTTTAATTTGACCAGTTGTTTACGTTACATGAGCAACGTCTGGTTTTGATTTCCTGTTATAATTCTTAAAAGTCAAGTCAAGTCAAGATTTATTTCTATAGTGCTTTTTACAATGGTGCACTGTCTTAATGTAGCTTTATAATATTATATTATATTATATTACATTACATTACATTACATTACATTACATTATATTATATATTGAGCAAACCACAGGGCGGCAGTGGCAAGGGAAAAACTCCCTGAAAACGAAAAGCTCGCTATTGAAGCGAACGTTAATCGGGCTGTCCTCACGATGCTTTACCTGCATTTCTGAAATGTTTGGAAGCCTAATATTCACACCTTCCTGCCTTTCTCCAAGGTCGCCAGCTGCAGCACAGATGGAGCCTGAACAAGAGATTAAGGCAGATTAAATAAAGTGCTGCAAAGACACGGATGCTGGGGGAAATAACCTGTGCACAGAGATCCAAAGGAAAGCGCTAAACAAAGCTCTGTCCATAAAGACATAGACAATAACATAAGTAGCTCAGCAAGCCTATGATCATTGATTGTGATGTAATACAAAGTGTCCATGTTGTGTTTTTGTGCAGTTTAAAAATCCCGAGCACCCCCTTAAACCGGTAAACCTTTCAACCTGTGAAGCATTCCTGAGTCAGCACAGCCTAACGAGCATTGGCGGTGATTTTCTAAATATAATCAAATTCCTGTTTGAATCGATTTACATTAAGGTGAAGCTAAAGCCTCCTGTGAAGCCTCCGAGTCTCATCTACATGTAAGGAGGACTGTGGAAATGACACGTGCACTATATCATCTGACAGTCTGACCGATTTAGGCAGGCTCAAGAAAAAAGGAAGCTGGGAGATTGTTTAAGGATTAGAGCAACGGACATCGAATGTTCCTGACGTTAGGAGAAAAAAGTGGCAGTACGAGAACAGAGGCTCTGACGGATAAGAAGAAAATCAGAAGCAACGCTTGATGAAATTAAGATGCCAGGGTCTTAACATAAATCTCTCAGCTGTATTCAGTTCGATTCCAAAAGTAAAGGAACGCAGTAGTGTAGTTCAGCAGAGCAGCTTCTCCCTTGGTTGTTTTTTGCACTGCCAAGCTGGCTGATCTGGACAACAGCAGCTGCTGGGATCAGTTGGTCCATCTACAAGTAAGCAGCTCTGGAGAATATATTTCTTGTAAGTTTGCTTCTTTGCTCTTTATTCTCCGTTTTTGTCTTGAATGTACAGCGGGAGGACATGATGCTGGACTTGGTGGTGACCAGTGTTTGTTGTGTTTTGAACATGTTTTTGCTGGGGATGCTGGTGACCAGCACACCCTGGTCTTTACTGGGGGTGCTGGTAACCAGTATGTACTGGTCTTTGCTGGTTTTGGATGGTGCTGACCAGTGCATGCTGGTCTTTTGTGAGTATGATGGTGACTAGCACTTGCTGGTTGAACAACAAAACCAGCAAGATCATACTGGACATACAACCAGCTTTGCCAGCAAGGTTATGCTGGCCAACCAACAAAACCAGCACCACACCAGCTTAAACCAGCATGGATCTAATGCTGGGCAATGATTGTTATTTTCAGCAGGGTAGGAAGTTATATGAGGAAGGTTCTACCAATCACATGATCTGTGCGCAAAAGTTATTACGCCAATCTTGTATTCTGGGGGTTTCTCACTTCTAAAATGCACACAGGTCACAAAATTATTACAGTCAAATCCGTTTAATCGGACCAAAGAACGTGAGAGCGAATGAGAAAAAGAAGCCACTTAGAGCGGATGCAAAGCGGGTCAGCGGGATATGGGAGGATTTTTGGGATCCCTGGGAGAATTTATGCTTTTATTAAAGGTCAGGAAATCCGAAAAGTTGTGTTA
>JAUZST010008309.1:0-13630 GCA_034779995.1 Parotocinclus haroldoi
TATACATATACATATACTGATCATTTTATTAGATCAATTTGGTTGCATTAGCGAACAGCACTTTAGTAACAGAGACCAAAAAGTAGTTTATTTATAATCTTAAGCTTTTTTAAGAGAAAGCGAAATCAGGTGACACCTAGTGCGGTCAAACTCAATTGATTATTAGCTGATTATTAATTGAAAATTATTACCTGATTATAATAATACTATAATTTGGTATTTGGCTACTCAAAGTACTAACTTTTTTATTGCTGATTACGAAATTATTGGAAGTAGGTGTGGGAATTTTCACATAACAGAATAATGTTAAACTAGGCCGCATCTCTCTAAACAAGTTATCCATATATTAAATTTTGTACATTTGGAAAACAGATTTTGAAATGGTAGAAAAACAGATTTACAACAAGAATATTTTGTCCTGAAACAGTATATCCTGATCTACAATGCTTAATTGAGTAAAAATCGAATAATATTTTCATGATCTTTACAGATTTGTACAGTCTTGAGGCTTATAATATTTATTTTGATATAAAGATGATCATTTTTGCATAGCATGGAATATTGCATTGTAAGTAAAAAATGCATGAATATTGCACAGCATATACAGTAGGCATGTTAGCAGAGCCGCAGTTTAGGTTAAATAAAAGCCTTCTTGTTGTAAGATGTTGCTTGCTTTATTTCTTCATAATTTCACTCAGTAAAAGATTGAGAGGATTTTAAAGAGATGAACTTTGTTCTAGCTAAAAGTCATCACCAAAGGTCTGCATGTACGGGTTCAGCTCCTTTTTTCTTTTTACTTCCTTTTTGATACTAATGATACAAATGCAATCCTGCTGATTTGAGACATGATCTCTCGGCACACTCAATCTTTCCTGTTGCGTTTCTGGTTTTTCTAACTTGCCTTATTCATATTCACAGTTGTCCTGCTACTGTTGGTGAAGAACCAATGCAGCAGCAGGTGAGGAGGGTTTGATCTCTTCAGAAAAGAAAAGCCGATGTGAAATGAGCCCACAGCAAACAGTAATTGGAGTATGATCAAATGTAGACACAAGCAAAAGCTGCATCAACTTACAATATGCGAAACAGAACGTTGATCATAATTGTAATACAGTTGAATCCGGTTAATGGGACCAGCCGCTTATTCCGACCAAATCCTAAAGTACAGAAACAAATCCTGTTATATCTATGTATTGTTATTCGCTTATTTAGTCAAAAATTAATCGAACCAAAGAACATGAGAGAAAAAGAAGCCACAAGCAAAGCGGATCAGCAGGAGGTGAACACGCCCACCACTTTCTTAATTTTATTCAAGTGCAGTAGGTCAGGAGAACGTGTCAGATCACATTGGATAAGTTCTTCAAACGTTGACTGGAATTTAGTAAGAATTTGTTTTTTTACAGTATTATGCTTTGCATGCTGAGTATCTATACATTGTGTTGTAGATCGTTTCTAAAAGCTTGGTTGCAAATTTATTTTTCAATGAACAAAGTTCATACGCAACAGTAAATCTTGTTTGTACGTTCACTATACGGGTATATCGCACAAAGGTTTAATAAACATTTAATATGTTACATAAATTATAGCACGTCCTGTCCTATAACATGTTCGTTTAATCGGATCAGCCGGTTATTAGGACCAAAACGATCGTGTCCAGATGTGGTCAGATTAACCGGATTCGACTGTATAACTAATATTGTCACAGGGAACTGAAAAACTGCAAACAATAAATAAATCAGATATGCTGCTGAAAACGAGTGGAACAGAGATGGGAACAAGACCATCTATACAACACACTGGTTCTAATGCCATTGTGTCTGGACTCTAAACTGTTACACACACAAAAAACCCATTTAAACCTTTCATTTATGTTATTTCACAATAATTATGGTACATTAATGTACTGTTAATGTACCGTTATGACCGTGTAACCATGCACCACATGGTATGATGGATACCTGATACTTCTGTTCGACAATAGCCAAAAAGTACTTTACTGGAAGTTTTTTGTGACGTGATTATACATTATGCATATATAATATGAAACCTATTCATCCATTCACTCATGGACCCACAGGTGGGTCACTAGTCGGCAGGCACAGGGCACAAGGCAGGGACAAGCCTAGGGTGGCAATAATAGTGCCCATACATTCACACATTTATACACACATTCACACACACATTCACACACTAAGGGTACTTTTGACATTGGCTGTTATCTTGAAAGCTGCCATATTGGATTTTATGTAATATATCCTATGCAAAGGCGGTTATGTAGCATGTCAAAGAAGACTAGTATAATCTTAGAAATCTACTGCCACAATCAGATTTGCATAATCTATTGTGGTTTAAAAATTATTAACACGAAAGTTTCAAAACTTTTGTTGTTCATCACGTCACTTAAGATAGAATAGATGATTCTGATGTGGGAATGCAGCTGCCATATCACAGCCGCAGACTTTAACAACTGACACCCAGAAACTCTTACATCCCTCATAGCCAAATTCCTGGAAACCTGGACTGTCCTGTGGTTTTTTTTTTGTTTTTTTTTTTTTGCCTCAACCTATATTTCTGATCCATTGTACCTGCTGTTGGATTCCATTCTGACTAATTTTACAAAAAGAAATGTGTTTGTTTCAATGGAGAAATTGATAGCAGGGCACATACTTTTTAATCAATTCACATTTTATTACATACCTAGTTGTTTTGCAAATAAAATTAACAAATACATATTTCATTTATTTGTCTTAACCATGTTTCAGGTGGAGGGTAAATGCGTGTCAAAACAAAATCTTTGATCAAATGCATGCCTTAATCTTTATTCTATATTACAAGTTATTTTTCCCTTCTATTTATTAGTTGCTTTTTCTGGGAACAATGTTTATTTACATACCGTTTATTATATACATTAATTCCAAATATTTTAAGTTATTTTACTTCAGGCATATCACTGAAAGGGCAGCCCATTTCACTTCTAAACTGATCCACTAAATGAGCATTTATACTGTAGAATTTGTACATTTTTAAAACTTCAAGTACTCTGTATAGAGTATATAAAGGCATGTTCGGTCTAAAGCAACTACATAAAACATAATAAGAAAACAACATTTTTGTTCCAAATAGACAGACAATATCAACAATAATGACAATACAATTATCAGCAACAAATAAAAAAAAAGCCAGGTTCGATCATGGTGTGCTCCTTGGTAAAGGTCATTTTCAATTCTGTAATGGCAGCATTAAAAAAATGCAGATTAAGACATCATCTTTTCCAGGAACCTCCATACAGTTTCCAAAAAGACAATGCAAAACCCCATGCTGCACATATTACAAATAAACAACTGTGAAGAAGATGGTAGAGGTACTGCACTGGCCTGCCTGCAGTCCTGACCTGTCCCTAGTAGAGAATGTGTGGAAAATATTGAAACGAATCTGATTTGTTATCCTGACAATGTATTTTAAGTGGGGTGAAAAGGAATGACAGCATTACAAAGTGGTAAATGCTTTCGTAAAAAAAAAAATTGGTGAACTTTTCTTGGCATGTGTTCCAGGCCTGAAATACAGGAATAAATGCAGTGACACATTTTCTTTTCTCCAGTGCTCCAGTGAGTAGAAATAGTGTATTTCAGAGTCTCTGCTGCAGTCAATCCTGGCTGAGCATAGTAATGTCAATTTATGAAATAAAATAAATAAATCCAGCCACTGTGACCGGGTGCCAGAGGTTAATGGACCAAAGTAGACATCAAGTGTAATCATGTGTGATATTGTGGAGGCGCTTTAAAGAACAAAACTCTAAAGCTCCAAATGAGATTTCAAACAGACAGGGATGTGGTACTGTATAGTACTGTATAGCATTATTGAAAAGAAAATCCTTGGATGATGCAGCAATGTACTACATTAGCTGACCATTCCACAGACATCTTCTGGCACCAAGTGCTGACACAAATGGTAAGGCTGGTGCGAGGGCAACACCTGTTGGTCTTGCAATGGGAATACGCGTGTGACCCTGGAACCTTTTTTCTCTAGGAATAGTATCTAGCTCCACTGTGACCCTCTCCAATTGAAAATGGGGATAAAACATAAGAAATAAAGACCTTTTTTGAATTTTCTTTCCACTGGATTTAGCTTGGGTAACTTTTTTGATCAGTTGCTGGTGTCTCAATTTTTAGAATATAGGTCTAATTATTTTGATACATTTTGTTTGCAATTGCTTGGTGACAATTACCGTAATAATTGTCAGTGACAGTGTTCTAAAAAGATGCTGGACTGTTGTTCATGCACATTCTTTTTGATAACAAATTATATGACCTTTTGGAAGATGGTTGAAAAATTAGTGCATGGAGCTCAGTAGTTATTAACATGACCTTTCCATTAACCTTTGTAAGACAAAATAAGTTTGTGTTATATCAGTGGTAATGGTGTACATGCAATGGCACACAGAAATCAGACTTTAGACTTAATGCTTGACTTATTGGACTTGTGGGGCATATGAAAAAAGACATTTAGATAAACATTTATTGCATTGTTAAACCTGAATTAAATATAAAATCAGTTTACAGTGGTAGTTTCATAGGTATTATATAGGTATAGCTTTTGTTTTGGATGGTTTTGTTTCCTGTTTATATTATTTCCCTGGTTCCCTGGTTGAAGCATACATTTTTGGTCAAAAGATAAAAAGACTAAAACTTTTGACACGAAAAAAAAAAAAGAATCATATCAGAGCAGAAAAAAAGATGTCCTTCTATTGACACACAATTGGCTGTGAAGCACTTTCTCAGGTACTAGATGCACCAATCATATGAGTAAAATAGTTCATCTTATCCCCAAACTACAGTCTCAGAATTATCAGCTTTAGAGTCTCAGATTGATTTGAGGGCAAATCAAAACGCGTGTGGAATTAAAACATGCACAAAACCTAAATGTATGATTTTTCAAAACAAGTAAATATTGGATAATCACATCTTCAAACAAGTAGAATACAATTGTAAAGCCATATTTGGCACCCTGCAGGTGACTGAAGCACATACACCACAGTTGTTTTGTTTCCTTGTTCTTTTGTTAATCCTGCTTAGCCTGATCAGGGTACAGGGGACTATGGATTTAGGGGAAGGCGTTTTAGCCCCGGGGGATGGAACCTGTGTCACCGCAGTAGAGGAGTGGTGCATTAACCCCCTGTGCCATCCAAGGTGGACATATGATTACACTGTGGTACAGATAAAGCTGATAAGACATCTGTTAATGGTTATTAAAGAAGCTCATATTATCAAAAACCTTTTTTAAAAGATGATTTTAGATATTTAGTGTCTCTCTGTGTGTATGTCTTTACATTCTTTGGATATGTTCATAATCCTTAAGACAGGTGCTGCAAGGCATTTCCACCTACACGAGTCAGACAGAGGGGACACCTACATTTGAACGTATCAGTATCACTGCTGTTCAGACCACTTCAAAGGGCTTCCCATTTTTGACAGCCCTGAGATCTAAAGCCTTCTATCACAGATCTTCAAAAGGAAGCGCCTTCCAATTGTAATGTACATGTTTATTTGTCGTTTCCCTTTATTCATGTCTTATGCTTTTCCGTGTCTCGTGCACATTGCATGACAAGCTGAAATGTGCAGAGAAAAGCAGAAGCGACAGCAGTTGGTGCGAGGCGGAGGGTGATAAGACTCATTTCCTGCAAACATGCATAGAGTCAAAGCAGTGCATAAAATATTCTCAGTTAAAAAAAAGAACAGCGTGTCTGCATGTTGATCCTTTTTGCCACTAATTTCTTAAACTTATGTAATAAGAAAGTTGTTTGATTATTCAACACGTTGAAGCAAGACAAATGGAGAGTTTAGTTTTTCCTAATTAATCACTCATGACGCACTAGTCTATACAGTGTGCAATATCCAAAAAAAAGGATGCCTGGAATGTCTCATGCTCATATCTGAAAGAGGATATTTTGGCTAGTTTAGGTTAGTTTGCTACCTTTTTGTTGTCTGGCTTATAATTACTTTTCATGACAAGAAAGTACATTGCAATTGTGTACAGGTGTGCACCGTTTAACGTCCGCATTAAGTTCTGTAAAACAAGACTTTGACCGAAATTGATGTTGACTGGACTTTACCATAGTCATATTTATAGTACTTTAAATACTTTGCACATAGTGTATTTTAATCAACCATAATTAAATCACAATATGAACACATTTAGTGCAGTACACTACAGTAAATGTTGTTTTTGTATCTTGTACAAAGTTTAAAATACTTGCCCAAAGTGAGAATGAAAATTCAAAGTAGGACAGTTACCTTTAACATTTTGCTTTAGGCATTAGACTTTCTTCTCTATTCTGTCAGCAGGTGTCAAAGGGCTCATTCCTATTCATTTTCTGTCATTCAAGTTTATATACAGTAAAACCTGGAATTTGAACTTAATTGGTTCCTGAATCAATTTTCCCCAAAGGAAGTAGTGTAAATTAATCTGTTCCCAGTCCCAATTGGTTTGTTTTTCCACCTACAAAGCAAAGCACTGTAATATGTATAATGATGAGGATGTCTGAATTGTTTAAGTGAAGATGTGTTCAAATTCCGAGGTCCCACTGTATAAGCAGTGGTTCCTAGTTCTTCTTATTTCATACTCTGACAAGGTGAGGGTTGTCTGTGTGTTGGATTGAGTGTCGGATCCTCAGGGTGCAAGCCTTCCTTTGCTTAAGAGGAAGTCTGCCCAGTTCCACCAGTCAAACATAATAAATTCATGAATGTGTTCATAGATACTGACTCACTTGGACTGCATTCAGTCCCATCTGCATGTCTGATGGCCAGCTCTCCATCTTTGGCATCCTGGTGTAAGTATGAGTTCCAGTACCATCTGACTTTATTTGTATGTTCTGCGTCACTGGGTCTGTGGTAGTGCATGCAGACAAGAGGTGCCCCCATATGACAAGAGTCATGTCAAATGTACACTGTGTCTTCCATTTTTTTTGCTGTGTGTAAGGAAGGTAAGGCTTTTCTGGGGATAACCCCAGGACTACAGCAATGGCATCCTTGCAATGGCATCCCTTCCAAGGAACATTTATGTCTGCTCTCCATTTTTTTTCCACTAGTCCTGACCAGAAAAAAGCAGAGATTAAAACATAATACAATACATTAATACATTTAGGAGTTTATCACACATACTGTTTCAGTCCTAACTCACCACTGAGCCAAAGCTATCCATCACCTATCCAACTGGAATGCTGACTGTGCACCATTAACAATCATCTGTGACTAAACAAATGTAAATCCCCATGCTCTAAAATGGAACTGGAAATCTTTATAGAATATTTGCAGAAGTGGGACCATATTGTTCTTGTTTTAGAATGGGATAGTATCTCTAAGTGTCCACATATCATGCAGTGTGCATTTTTGAACTAAAATAAGGAAGAAGGCAGGTAAGATGGTATCAGACATAAGACAGCACTCTATTAAATCCCTGATGAGAGACATGAAAAAGTGTGTTTCTGCATCAAACATACAGTACATATAGCACAATGAGTAACAAATGCAGAGAGTAAGATACATTTATATTCAATGCCAATATTAAAGAATAGTTCACATGGCAGATAATGCGGTTGTTAATATATAGAATTATAAGTTGTAATCACTGCAGATAGAAAGGATCTGTGTAAACCTTCCCTTTTACACCAAGGCATTACTGGTATAAGGTGTTTAACGTCTGCATTATGTTCTGTGAATCAGAAAGTTGAACAAACTGGATATTTCCTGGACATTACCAGTAGTTTAGATAGTACATCGTGGTTTATTTTAATAAGAATAAGAAAACATTTAGTACTGTAGTGTACAATACTGTAAATCATATTTTTTCTAGCTCTTATAACATTTGAAACACCAATAACAAAAACTCAAAGAATGTTTTTTGCAATTGACAGTAAACGCATTTCTCTTCCCAACGTATTGCTCAGGAAGACTCCCAGGTATTTGGGCACTAATACTGAACTTATGCAACATATTATTGGCCAGATAAGTTGGATACACATTGGATACAGTCTCATAGCCACAGTTTTTCTTCACTAGAAATATGCTATTGTAAATCATGAGAAATGGCAAATGCACATATTTCTAATGATATTGTATTAATGTTGCAAGAAAAAAACAATTTCATACTTTTGCATCATTATAAGTTAAAATAGTTGGATAAAATTAAAATAATTTGTTTAAAAATTGAAGAAAATAATAAGATTCGTCTCCTATTTTAAAATCTTCAGTTGAAACCCAACTTAATTTACTTAATGCCATATATATATAAAACATAAGAAGAGAAGAATTAGGATTCAGGCTGACTAACAACAAACATTTAGGAAATATCTTATTGTTGGACACAGCTGTTAGTAACAAAGCAACTTTTAATATTTGTGATAGTGTATTTGTTTTACTTCATTCTTGTTTTTCATCCTTATGATTTTTAATGGTTTCATTTTTATATTGCGGGGTTTTTTTTTCTTTACTTACAGCCCTGCATTAGATGCAGTGATGCATAAAGAATCAAATTATTCTATGTTAAATAAAACAATGAGACAAAAAAACACCATAATAGATGTTAGAAGAGTAAAAACTGGGATCAGTGCATATCTAGTCTGTGACACCTCAGTCTTTTCACCCTGGAAGGAACTTCCACAAGTTCAGTACAATTCCCTTTGTGGTGTCTGCTTCTTATGGTTCACCGACACAACTCCACAAAGTTGTAAATCAGGCTCCTGTATTCATCCTTCATTTCATCACTCCACCCCACACTACACCCCACAGTATCAGAGTTGTTTGATAGTTGCAAGATAACCACCTTGAATTTAATTGACACTATCACATTTATCACATTGTCACATTGTAGCTTCATTGCAGCAATGGCAATGCTATGTCCCATAGTGATTTTGAACTGATGTGGTCCAGAGTCTTTGCTGCAGCACATGTATATGTGTTTATTTTGATGTGTGATTGTGCATGTGTGTGCCATCACTTCATTAGGTGAAGCAGTGACTCAACTAAGGGCTCCAGGGGGTGGATAAATCATTTACAACTGCCTTACTTCCCCATCTCTGTAATTAATGCTTTTGTATGTGCCAGAGTGTGTGTTTTGTCTTTGTTTTTTGATGGTGCTCACCAAAATGCATACACAGAATCAAGTTTAAAGATCGCTCGCTCAGGAACTGTTACTAAGGATGTATGGTGTGTGTGTTAGGCGGACACACAAAAATATAGTTAATACAGTCATGTGTTAGGTAAAACTTGGGCTGTTTTAAATTCATGCTCCCAATTAATCATATAGTCCACTATTTTCTCATAAATTACATAAATCAGGTAATAATAATGAATCATGCTTTGCAATGTACAGATATAAAACAGTCCAGAAATGACAGGCATATTTTATTACTGAATATCTTAGCAATGGGGTTGTAATCAGTATTAGTTCCAGTTACAGATTGTGACCTAGCTCTGCTACAGGTTGCTTGTTTGTATAGAGTTTACATGGCGTGTTTGTGTCACATAAAGTACTGTGCAAGTTTCAGACATTCTATACATTTCAATTTATATTCTGCCTGTTGTTTATTTAAGTTTTAGTGGTCACTGCATTTTGTAGTTCTACATTTTACAAACTGTAGGTCACCTGTTTTTATACAGCCTATGTTCTGTATGACCACCAAAAGACCCAACCACAGATCAGGTACTATTTGGGTGGTGGACCATTCTTAGCCCTCATGGGGTGGTGGTTTGTTAGTGTGTGTTGAGGTGTCACAAATGGATCAAACACAGCACAAGAGTAAGCACAACCCAGACCTTTTTCACAGCAGTGTACATTCTAAATTTGTAGCCATTGGTTGACAGTAATTAAACAAGACACTTGGGGTTTAAAACTCATTTTGTATTATTTTGGGGGTCTTTTGCCTAACTCCAGAATTCACTTGGTGCAGACAGATGTATATGATGGACAGCCAGTCCAACACAGAACTATGTAAACACGTCACCTGACTTTCACGCAGTAAGCCGTATCTGGGTTTTGAACTACAGTCAGGAACTGCTCTCAGGAACTACATTTTCCAGCAGCTGGTTCTTACCAGAAGAGTGGGCTTATAAGCCATCGGTTAATTCTGGTGAAATTACATTTTATTTATCTTTTGGTATATAGACTACTAATATTTCACCATGTTATGTAGGCCAAATATTTAAATGATTTAATTGAAGCATCTGTGCTTTTATAACAAGAAAGTACTGTAATGTTTACAATTTCCATCCGACAGTTTTCTTAACTTGGCAATAAATATTCCCCAGATTCATTTCTTTCCCAAACTCCCTTGGAGGCATAAACTCAAAACTTGTATTGTACAAGTTCTTCTATTCAAATACTGGGGTTAGTTGTCACGTTTCTACAAGCAACCCGCTAAACTCTGAATGTTAGCTGCATCAAGCTTTTTTCTGCTGTTTCCAGTCACACTTTGACCTCAGTCTATGCAGTTTATGCATTATACGCACAGTAAAGCAAACTATACTTCTGTTACATTTTATATGCATTTGATTGGACAGTGGGAAGTCTGATTACATATTATACTCAACTTATTAATGATTAGGAACTTTGTGCCAGCTGTTTTTTGTTTATTAAAGTCAGGTGTAAAACAGAGTGACGTACAGCTTAAAGCAGTTCTCACTCTTGTTTATGCTTGACTTCAATTTGCCAAAAATCAGAGATGCAAATGCATCCAATAACCACGCTGCTGGCTAATGGGTGCTTTGTTGGAGTGTTGGAGGAAACCTGGAGTACCCGGAGTAAACCCACGTGAACACATGCTGACTCCAAACAGAACTGAAAGAACTAGATCCACTTTGGAATCTAAATCAGGACCTTATTGCTGTCACTGTGCTACCCACTGAGACATTATATTTCCCTGCCATAGCTTTAATTCCACTGACATTGAAAATGAACTGAAGTAAGTTACATTGATTATGCGATGTGTGACAATGGGCAACGCAGTACGAGGGCATCCTACATAATATTAGTCAGGTGGTTTTATGTAGTTTTATGATTGACTGTGTGTGGGGGGAATATAGGCCAATTGGGGGATTAGCCCTTGGTCCCCAGCCTTGTGAAGTACTGGTTTCCTGGGAATACATGCTATTTGGGAATACATGCTAGAGCCCCAACAACCCTGAATGGCAACTGGTTAAGCCTTTTATAAGGAAAAATCATCCAAAAACATTAATACAAGGTTATAAAATAGTAAAACCCCGCATAGACTGTGTCTAAAGATAACACATTACAAGCATAAAGAATTTATGTTTGTAAGGTAATGTGCAGGTTTGAAGTCAGAATTGTAAACATAATATATACATGGCTCTAAACTGCTTAATACTAGGACAGCACTGATTATTTGAATATTACATGTTTTAAATACAACATGTTTTGAATATTATCACTTACCATATCACAAACTGGTATATAAATATATTTCTTCCACCACAGTTAACAGGTCTGACTCTGTACACATTGTCTGAATGTACCACCACCCTGTCTATTCAAGTAAAACAGTCCTGTCTAGTATTAGTTTGGTGCTCTTAAAAAAGTAAGTACACCATATAACTCCATATATGTGATTTGTGTAGTTGGTTGAGGTCACTTTTCTGTAAGTCATCAGCTTCTACATATTAGTCCTCTCAGTCAAGTCTGGGCGAGATCAGCCTTGTTTACTATGCAAATAATTAGCTGCCTGTAATTTATTTATTTCGCTGTGAGCAGAAGAGTGATATCACACACGGCTGGAAGTCTACATCTAAGATGTAACAGTGTGTAAATGCTTTGTTGTATATGGAAAATGGGAAATAAGTGAGCATATTATCAATCAGTATTACATATTTCAAACTTTTATCAATAGTAATGAGGAGGGAACTACAGTACACTGGATTCAAATTATGTTGTTTTGCCACTGAAATCACTGCAACATGGCATGGAGGGGCATGAGGGTGCTGTGACAGTGTATGCTTGAGCTGACTTTGACACCACAAGTCCACCTTATCCCTGAATGATTGCACAGTATTCCAAACAGCATCTTTTGGTGTTCCTAAATGCTTGGCTCTTCAAGTTACTCATAACTGCTCAGTGGTATTTAGGTCAGGTGGACATACCAGATATAAATAAATTCTGACATGTAGGGTTCCCTTTAAAATTTAACTGTTTGCTGAAATGTTGTATGTTCATTATATGATTCATGTTAAAAAATGTTGCATTATCTTAATAGACAAATGTGAAATTTAAGCACTAGTGGTCTAAGACTTTTGCTCCCATTGTGATATTATACTACACTTTTTTTTATTTTGCTTGTTTAACATGCATTAATCATAAGGGATTAAAAATCAGTGATTTAACACTTTTTAATTATATTCAGACCAGGCTGGCCATTTACAATACTTGTATAGAATTTAGCTCATGCCATTATGCTCATGCTCATGTTGATGCTTCAGAGTGACTTACAATTGAGCTGAGTATTTAAGAGTTCTGAAACATGCTCAAAAGCTCTGGCTTTGAACTCATACTCTTACTATTTGTAGTCAAGAGCTTTCAAAACTGATCCACCAATACCCCAAAAGTGGATGCAGTTAGACATCCCTGACCAGTTGATCCCCTGTGAAAAAGTCTCCTGGTGCCCTCATAAGCCTGGTTTATGCCTCTCCATCACGTTGATGCAAAGACAACACGGTCGCCTTGACACCATCATTGTTATTTTATAGTTCTGTGTTGATGTAATAGCATCGCAAAGTAATTCACCACCGCAACGCTAGGGGGAGTGTCTGAGTGATTTGTCGCCAAGGTACTGGCGACGACGTTGTTGATGTTAATGGAGTTGGAGCTGATTCTTGAACAACAAGAACAGCAAGGCTTATAATAAAAATGCTGGGTAACCGAAAGAGAAGAAGATGCTCTGTACTGTAATGAGCTAATGTGACTGTAATATTTTTACAAGTGGCGTCTTGTATACAGAACGAAACGGAAAAGCGGCGTACCGGCATCCAATCACAGCCTTGCAGTCTACATCGCTTGGATGTGTAGTTACAAAATGTTGCAGATGCACGTTATGTCAACGTGACGAAAAAGCAGAATCCAAACTATACAGTAGTAAACAATAACTGCCCACTACTGTAGTAGTAGTAACATCTGTATCACCAAATCAGAAAAAAATTGGACAGTATGGGAAATGCAAATAACAGTAACAGGTTTCTTAAATTTACTTTGACTGTTATTTAATTTCAAGCTGACATTTTTAATGTTTTGTCCGGTTAGTTTTACTTCATTAGTTAATAAATATCCATTTCTGCATTTCAGGCGCACAACACAATTGAAAAACAAGTTGGGACAGTAAAGCTTTCAACACTTTTTAATGTTGCCTTTTAATCTTGTGGAATCCTCCACATCATTATCCACAACATGTATTTAACCTAGATCCATCCAGAGCCCAGAGAACCTGAATGTCACTTTTTTGACCTTTTTACATTACATTACATTTCATTTAATTTGGCAGACGCTTTTGTCCAAAGCGGCTTACAATAGTTAAGTACAAAAATAATAATAAGTTAAAGGTAAAACATCTTAGATAGGGCCTTAAGGAGGTCAAAGA
>JAUZST010008310.1:0-13630 GCA_034779995.1 Parotocinclus haroldoi
CTCTGAAACAAAACAATGAACAAATTGAATGCAGTAGTTTTTAAATCTTTTACTTCATCATTTTGTCTTATAACTCGATAGAAAAGATATTTCACTCAATCTGGCGTTATTTCAACAACTCTGCTTATTGTATAACCGTTACTACACAAACTCTTGCCAGAGTTACAGTACGTAAACGTGTATTTTTACAGTTGACAACTGATAATTTTTATTTATGTCACTTAATTTGTTTAATTATTGAATATATCAAAGTAAAGCGTGAACATTTAGCCTGATGTCTCCCTTTGCCATGATGTATAGGTATAAATCAAACAGATGTACTGCTATAGGAAAAGAATCAACACGTGGGTGATAACTTTAACATACATGATATACACTCACCGGCCACTTTATTAGGTACACCATACTAGTACGGGGCAGGACACTCAGACATTCAGAACTATCGTAATCCTCTGTGGTATTTAATACATTGCTAAAACATTCCTCAGAGATTTTGGTCCAAGAACCATTTGTGTTTTAGATGATGAGCTTTGTAACATGGGACGTTATCCTGCTGGAAGCAGCCGTCTGAACTCTACATTACTTTACATTTTCTCTTTTTATGACCATTCTCTGTAAACCCTAGAGAAACGTGTGTGAAAAAGTCATCAGCGGTTTCTGAAATACTCAGACCGAATGCCATGCACCACCAATAATGCCACGTTTGAAGTCATCACCTTTCTTCTCCATGCTGATGCTTGGTTTAAACAGAACTTGGTCTTGACCGTGCCTACATGCCAAAATGCAGGTCTTGGTCCAACCTTTGGAGGACCGAGACTCAAAAAGAGACCCATCCTCTTTGGGTGGCCTAGATGTTAACTGAAATAGTTAATTTTGTATGAATAGTACAAATAAGTAAATAATAACAATTCAATTCATCCAACCATTATGTTCTGCTTAATCCACGCGGGGTCACAGGCCAGCCGGTGCACACCCGGCAACTCTGGGCGCAAGGGCAGGAACAAAGCGCTAGGGCCCACACAGTCACACACTAAGGGCCACTTTAGATACACGCATTAGAGGCACACATGTCTTTGGACTGTGAGAGGAAACCGGAGTACCCGGAGTAAACCCAAGCAGACACGGGGAGGACATGCAGACTTCTCACAGAAAGGACCCAGGCCTCTCCACCCGGGGATTGAACCATGGACCTTCTTGCTGTGAGACATCAGTGCTACCCAACAATTAAATTGCGTAAAAGATTAGAGATATTAAATCCTCAGTGGGAAGTCCTTGGAGGCACATCGTCTCCTCGTTTACCTGGTTAGGGTTTTTGGCTTTCATGCTGGAATCTGTGCTAATGCTTTTGGGGACCTTCCTGGTTTCAGAGTACCAGAGCTGTATGTTACACAGCTGGGTCTCTGAATCATGCCACACTTGAAGTGCACTGTTTGTACGATATGGCAGATTATTTTTATAGCCAGTCTGTTTTTTTTGCAGAATATCAGCAGAACTGCTTTACTGTATTTACTCCTGTTGCACTCCTGTTCCGTTTCGACACATTATATTGAAGTACTACTAGTATTAGGGCCCAAGCACATTTTTTGATACAGCTATAAATTAGTGCATAAAAACATGTTTTACAGTCAGTCTGGAGGCTGAATTAGATGGTTTAACTTATTTATGTACCATTTTACTAGCCATGATTGCATGCAACAACTTTGTGTTTAAGGGTGGTTCTTGAACTTGGGAAATTAGAAATATTAGATAAATCAATCTTAGAAATATAGTTTTAGTCTATAGTCTTAGTTTTATATATCTTAGAAATATTTTGTTGCAAAATAAACACTATGCACCAAAATCAATATGATTTCCACTTTTTATGATAATACTTTGCTACTTTGGCCTATTTTTTTCTACTCCAATAAAATGATAAAATGTAATCAATACATTAAAGAATCATGTGTTTTAATAATAACTTAAGAAGACAATGTATTTTACTGCTATTGCATGTGTTTCAATTTATTATATCCCCAACAATACCGTCATTACCGCAACAACCTATGATTTCTGTAAGGACTTATTTAAAGGTAGCACTGCTTGTCTTAACTATGGAAGCAAAGACAGACAAGGGAGCACATGGCATCCATGATAAACTCAGGGAGTTTTTCCTTGCCACTGTTGCCATTTTGTTTGCTCATTAGGGGCAATAGATGTTACGGTGTTCTCCATCCCAGCGTGGAGCGTTTAAAGCCATTTGAAATTAAAACAAAATTATTACAAATTTCAAAGATGGTATCAACCAGCATGAGACCAGCCTGAGTGTATCATTGCTGTACCATAGCTATAGCTACCTATGCTGCTATCGTTAATGCTGCCGGAGTTTCATGCTGCACCTGACATCAGTAATTGTTATCAGTAATTATTAATAGACTAGCCCGGGCCACAGCAGAGTGCAGTAACTCCCTCCATCATTTAGATATTATACTGGAGACGATGCCTCCAATAATTTACCGCTGATGACTCAGTATCTTAAATCTATTTCGTTATTTATTTTAAATTTAATATTAATTGAAATTTTATTATCTACTTCATTTTACTATTCCTACAACTTAACTATTCCAATTAACGTCTAGGCCACCCAAGGAGGATGGATCCCTTTTGGAGTTTCTTCCTTCTATATTCAGGTAGCTTTTCCTTGCCACTGTTGCCCTAGGCTTGCTCAATTTGGGATTGGCCTTTTAAGATAATATAAGACTGTAAAGCTGGTTTGAGACAATGCTCCGTTGTAAAAAGTGCTATAGATAAACATTTGACTTGACTAGTA
Source organism: Parotocinclus haroldoi (assembly GCA_034779995.1). Classification (NCBI taxonomy): domain Eukaryota; kingdom Metazoa; phylum Chordata; class Actinopteri; order Siluriformes; family Loricariidae; genus Parotocinclus; species Parotocinclus haroldoi. The sequence goes on from JAUZST010008310.1 coordinate 2,807, forward strand.
TATGACCTCAAATCCATGTCACTAAGTTGCATTTACAAAGCTGGCACCAAAAAAGACAAAAGCAAATCTACAGATCATGGTGGAAATGCAAAATGCATCAGCAATTCTGTCACCAGTCTCTTAGTTCCACCTTGAAGAGACTCATTTCGGAATAATACTGTAGTTCTGTTGGAACCACAAAACATCACAGACAGAAAGCATCGTCACTTCTTTTCTCATCTGCATTAGCCATATTATACAGGCTCATTTCCTAGACGGAACATTTCCCAGTGGGCTTGAATGGATCCACCTGCTGTGATCATGGCTCATGATGAATTCAATAAAATTCTGATTGGGTAATTATGTCTGACACAAATATAAAGGTAATAGTGCTTTCTTTCACCCAACAGCCCATGGGATCACTCACTTGAATGAAAGCCAATAGGGGTTTCAAGAGCACTGAAAAATGCAGTAACACAAAAAGAATTATTTCACCATAATGGGCTTGGATCCAATCAACCTGATTTTCAACTTTACAAGCCATAACAAGAGAATTGGCATGCATGTGGTGTGGCACTTCGTTTTGGTTCCCCCCCTCCTATTGAGTCTCCCCCATCACAACACAATACTACCAAAGCTGAAGGAGAAAGGCTCCTGCTCCCTCAAAGTCACAAAGTGACACATCACATGATCAGTTTTCTGCTTGTGCAATGACATATGCAAGTTGAACTTGCTCGAAGGACAGCACTAAATATTCAAATGAATCCTTGATGTTTGGCTTCACCCGGAGGAGCATGGGTTCCTATTATGAGCAAGGTTTCTCCTGTATTAGTCTTTTCTGTTCTGCTGTCAAACCTGTTTTTTAGGTCTAAATTTGACCTTTTGTGAAGTTGAAACAATATCTATTACATAAAAATTCACTGAACACATTATTAGGAAAACCTGGAAACCTACCCATCCATGCCATATACAGCAGTGGTTTCCAAACGTTTTCTTTAGCTCCACCCTTTTGTAGATAAGATCATTTTCGTGTTCTGTCTCCAAAACATACAGACACATTTTTGGTTCGAAACTCCACTACAATTTATTTTAAGCATTGTAATTCACATAGAACCGCAACCTCTTATTGAAGAATACAAAATAAAGTGACAAATCATCCTTACAGTGGAATTATTACAAGCAACATGCATTATGTATCTTAACACATGCCTTGTTCTTTTGCCTATGCACGGGGCAGCAAGGTGATTTGGTGGGTAGCACTGAAGGTCCTGGGATCATTCCCAGGGTGGAGCAGCCTGGGTCCTTTCTGTGTGGAGTCTGCATGTCCTCCCCGTGTCTGCCTGGGTTTACTCCGGGTACTCTGGTTTCCTCCCACAGTCCAAACACATGCGTGTTAGGTTAATTGGTGTCTCCAAAGTGGCCCTTAGTGTGTGACTGTGTGCATGACATTGTGTGTGTGTGTGTGCCCTACGATGGGTTTAGGGTTGTTCCTGCCCTCGCGTCCAGATTTGCGGAGTGGGCATCGGCTGCCCCACGACCCAGTGTGGATTAAGTGGAAGATAATGAAGCGATGAATGAATGAATAACAATAATAGTAATAATCATTATTACACTTTATGTCCAGTGTAAATTCAATGAGGCTACAGTAAATTTTGATATTGTCATAGTAAAGTGCATTATTCTTTTAGATTCTGAATTTCTTACACAGAAGGACATTTTTCTGATTCACAGTGGAACCTCAGAATTCGAACAATTCAGACATTTGAACAGGCTATATGATTTAATTCTTATATTATTGTATTATGTATATTATATCTGTATATGGGTGTGATTTCAGAAGCTCCCCCAGTACCTCAGTGGCTCTAAAGTTTCACTTTATTTTCACTTATTTCATGCCTTTACTGCGATTTTACGTTTTTAATCGCCATTAATTACATACGAATACAGGCGTAAGGAACAATCATTCGGGGTTTGGGATCGGATGAATCCTATTTTAATCCTAATCCCACGTTACATACATATCCTACACTTACTAAAGGGAAAATTTCATTCCGACTATCAGAAAAAGAGACTTCCAGAGTTTGAACGGCCATCTGGAACCAATTCAGTTTCAGGGATTTTATGCAGCTGTACAAATTGGCATGACAGTTAGACGGACCAGATAAACGACCTTAGACCTTCTACCAGAGTTTCTCCGTCCCCCCCAAGCAGGAGCAGATGCTTTAGGACAACCAATAATGCTAAATGAGCTAAAGAAGGCATTAAAGCCATTGAAACATGGCAAAGCTCCAGGTATTGATTGTATATACCCTGAGTTTTGTCTTAAATTTGGTTCTTAGTTTCGAGCATCGTCTTCCTGATATGATAAATCACAGATGACCAGCTCCTTTCGAGAAGATGCTAATGAAGGAATAATGTCTCTTCTTTTAAAAGCTGGGAAAGATCCAACCTTGCGCAACAGTTTTCAGATCAATTCTCTAATTGCTTCGGATGCAAAGTGATTGCCTCTTGGCTTGAGAGCGATATGACAAAACTGGTCCATCATGAGCAGGTTCATTAGGAAATGACTGATCAAGCTCAACGTTTGCACCATGTTCTGTTTAGCAGACACTCGTGTCCAGAGTGAATTACTATTCTTGCACTTTGACGATGATGACAAAAGAAATGCCAAATACGATGATAGCACCCTCTGGTGTTTAAAGAACGCAACAACCTTATTAGATGGGCATACAGTTAATGCATGTGATTTGTCCGTCATTACATCGTGACATTTTTGCACCATTATCGTGCCATGATGCATATATATATATATATACAAATGTGTATGTGTGTGTGTGTGTGTGTGTGTGTGTGCAATCTTGGTTAGCCCCAATCGGGCAGTGTTGTGTTCTGCTTAACATTCATTTGGATGTTTATATTATTATTATGATGCTCTAGTAGTGCTGCCGGAGTTTCATGCTGCACATGGCATCAGTGATTGGTAATAGACTCTGTGCTCCTAACCGATAAGTAACTACATTTTCTCTTTTCTCTCTGAGCTGTTGTTCCACTTCCAGTTTCAGAACCTCACACTCAGATGTTCCTCCACCTCAGCATCACTCTACTGGTCTCCATCAACAGAACCCAGTCCCACCAGAGTGCAGGAACTCCCTCCATCATTTAGTCATTAAGAGACGATGCGCCTACAAGGACCTCCCACTGAGGACTGATTTTAACATCTATTTTGTTCTAAAATCTATTTTTATTACTAACCTAAATATTATTATTAATTTAGATTATATTATTTACTTAATTTTACTATGACTTTAATATACTTTTAAGTATTTATTTAATTAACATCTGGGCCACCCAGGCAGGTCGGGTCTCCTTTTTGAGTCTTGGTTCCTCCCAAGGTTTCTTCCTGCTACATTCAGGGAGTTTTTCCCTGCCACTGTCACCCTAGGCTCGCTGAACTTGGGATCGGCCTTTTAAGATCATACAAGATGGTAAAGCCGATTTGAGACGATGCTCCGTTGTAAAAAGCGCCATAGAAATAGATCTGACTTGAGTTTCTGCCGTGTGATTGGCTGATTCGGTATTTGCGCACCGATGAGCATGGACCTTGAGCGTAGGCTGAGGACGGTAAAAAAAAAAGGGAGAGTCGAGGCGAGGAAAAATTACGTAAATTAAAAAAAACACCTATATTTAGCATACTGTATGAAGGAATTGTTGCATTTGCCTCCCTTCGCCCTCGTCCTGTCCCTTTCTCTCGCTCTTTCTCGCTCCCAATTATTTCCCATTCTATTACCGCCTCAGTGACCCCCTTCAGCTAAGCCCCGTTGCTCCCCCCCCCGCATCCTTTGTATTGGGTCATACACATTTTTCAGGGGCCAACAGTAAGCGCTTTTGCTGCACTCCTACTCTCCACTCTCACCCATCACTCTCACACTCTCTCTCGTTCCTTCCACCTGCCTCGCCAAGGGTTCTTGGCCTGTTTCAACTGGACCACCTCACAGCTACTGTGTGTGCGTGCGTGTGTGCGCGTGCGCGTGCGTGCCTGTGCGGGAACTCAGATGTGACGGCATGGAGCTGGTGATCTGGATTGCCGTGGCTGTTTTGCTCTCACTCTGCTGGTGTGTGGAGAGCAAAGGTGGCGGAGGTAAGCTCTAAATTCCCATAAGCTCTGTTATGTTAGTAATGCTAACATTGTTTATTGTTTAACGTCGCTTAGCGGCATCAGTGGCCATCTTAGCGACACACGCAATACACCAGCTAATCTGAAGACCGGTCATACGTACACAAGTCAGTGACGATTTAGAGACGCCAGTTCGCCTAACGCACATGTTTTTGGACTGTGGGAGGAAACCGGAGTACCCCGAGTAAACCCGCGCAGACACGGGGAGGACGGTGCAGACTCCACACAGAAAGGACCCAGGCCGCCCCGCCCTGGGATTCAACCCGGGACCTTCCTGCTGTGAGGCAGCGGTGCCGCCCCACCGAGACACCCGTGCCGCCCGCGACTCATTAAGGGACGATAATAACGCAACATGTTGTGTAGTAACGATATGAAAAGCTGATGGTGCGACCCTTGTGATTGTGATGTTGGAGAATATGCTTACAAACCTACAGCTCTGAGTCAGAATGTTTAAATCAATGTGAAAAACGAAGAACAATGACATTTAGCAGACGCCCTTATCCAGAGCGTCTTACAATTCATACAGTCTTACAATCCAAGAAGTTGTGGGTTAAGGGCCTTGCTTAGGGACCCGACTGTAGTAGAGGTGGGATTTGAACCTTTGACCTTCTGGTCCAGAGTCCAGTACCTTAACCGCTAGGCTACCACAAAATTTAGGTACTACTATGCTCATGCCTGTGCCTGTGTACTTTATAACAGGCACCCAGTGACCCTCAGCTAAAAGTGCTAAAAGGTGAAAAAAGAATTACAAATAAAACTGACGGGTGGTTCCGTGGCTGGGTGGGCGGCACCGCCGCCTCACAGCAGGAAAGTCCCGGGTTCAACCCCAGGGCGGGGCGGCCTGGGTCCTTTCTGTGTGGAGTCTGCATGTCCTCCCCGTGTCTGCCTGGGTTTACTCCGGGGACTAAACCTCCCACAGTCCAAAGACATGCGTGTTAGGTTAATTGGTGTCTCCAAAGTGGCTCTTAGTGTGTTCGTGTTGGCGTGTGCCCTACGATGGTTTGGCGCCCAGTCTAGGGTTGTTCCTGCCCTTGCGCCCAGAGTTGCCGGGCCCCATGTGGAGGATTCAGCGGCAGATAAGGGACGCTGCCAATAAAACTAACTTTTATTTGAATAGTTACGGTTGGCCGTCATAGAGCATTTTGTTTTGCTTGTAGTATTTATGTAGTTTTGAACCGCCTGGGAGCCATTGGCCAACTTTTGTTATGTAAATACATGGCACAGAGGCTGCAGCTGATGTTCTGGTCTATCCTTAGCTTGGCCACGGCCACGCTCGCTGTTTTATTACTGTTATTACCAGGATTCTTATACGTAAGTTGGGACGGTATGGAAAATCCAAATATTTAAATATGTGCGGCGCCCCTTACATTTGCTTTGACTTTTCCTTTATTGCTGACAGACATAAGCAACCCGGCGACATTTCAGGTTTTCAGATTTCCTTTGCAGAGAAGTGGGCGGAGCTTTGAGCATTGTGTCACCATGAGGCTTGTTCTTTGTACAGTAAAGTTTTAAGTGGTATTTGTGAACGTATTTGCTCTGTATTGTGGAGCTTGATAAAGGTTTGCGTTTTCCGTACTGCCCCATTTTTTGTTGTTGTTATTTAATTCAATTCAATTCAGTTCAATTCAATTTTATTTCTGTAGCGCTTTTTACAATGTAGCATCGTCTCAGAGCAGCTTTACAGTAATACAATGATCTAAAAGGACGTATGTTTATTTGTTCTTTCCTGATACAACAGGGATTTACAGAGGAATGAATCAGTAAGGATCCCTGATTGGGATAATAGTGACATGGTTATACCAATACAAACCACTAATGAATCGAAATGAATCAAACGGTCTTATGTTCCTCTGGCTGAAACATCTCTATTGTTTCTTCTCTAGATAAAGACTGGACCTATTCAGGTAAGGAAACTTATACACACTAACACACCACAAACACACAAACACACACTAACACACCACAAACACACACCACAAACACACAAACACACACCACAAACACACACTCACACCCTCACACACACACTAACACACCACAAACACACAAACACACACTCACACAACACAAGCACACCCTCACACACCACAATCACACACTAACACACCACAAACACACACACACACCCTCACACACCACAAACACAAAAACACACACTAACACACCACAAACACACACACTAACACACCACAAACACACACACTAACACACCACAAACACACAAACACACACTCACACACCACAAACACACACTAACACACCGCAAACACACACACACACACTCACACACCACAAACACACACTCACACACTAACACACCACAAACACACACACACGCACTAACACACCACAAACACACACTCACACACCACAAACACACACACTAACACACCACAAACACACACACACGCACTCACACAACACAAACACACACTCACACACTAACACACCTCAAACACACACTCACACACCACAAACACACACTCACACACCTTAAACACATAAACACACACTCACACATAACAAACACACACTAACACATCACACACACACTAACGCACCACAAACACACACTAACACACCACAAACACACAAACACACATTTCACATCACAAATACGCACTCACACATCACAAACACACACACTAACACATCACACATACACTAACACATACATACACTAACACATACATACAGATACACACTAACACATACACACACAATGCACACACACACACAAACACATACATACACACACTAACGCATACACACACATACAGGCAGACTAACACACACATACACTCTAACACACACCAACACATACACACACACACAAAAAAAAACACAAAATTGTATTTTCTTGTTATTATTGCTATTATTATCGTACATTTATTTTTCTTTTTTGTTGTTTCTGTACTTTGTTTTGTACTCAAGCTTCGGGCAATACGAATGTAAAATGTGCCATTCCAATAAAGCTTTTTAAATTGAAATTGAATTGTGAGAGAGAGAGAGAGAGAGAGAGAGAGAGAGAGAGAGAGAGAGTGAGACAGAAATAGAGTGAGACAGAGTGAGCGTAAGAGTAAATAGGAGAGATATATAATAAAATGATATGATATGATATGTTTTTTTTCACTTTCCATCTTTTCAGTGACATAAAGACTGTTGTTAAATATTAAATATACACCTGATAAACCCAGCCCTCCATCCTTAAGCTCAGTAACAGGAAGCAAATCTACTGGGTCTAATAGTTTATCAGATAAAAGTTCAAGTTAAAGCTGTAGGGACCAGTAAAATATCACCAGGAGGTCAAAAGTTTCCCATGTTCATGCACTCCTGTGTACTAATACAGCCAGTTCTTATCCACAGTGCGTCTTACACACACTAATCCCTCTGTGTGGGTGCCGGAACACAAAGCCCGTGTTGTGTTGTGTAGTGCCGGTGCTGCACAACTCATTCTGCCCCATTAGCTTGTTGCAAAAACTAAACATGACCAAACACACACGTTTCACTATTTACAGTGATCAATTTCAGGCGGTTTGAATTTGATTAGTGTCCTGTTCCTTTCTCAGTTTTCTCATGAAATACGTAAAACGTAAGCACATGGCGCCCGTACTAGCTAACAGCATTAGGAACCTGGGCACATTCTGATGATTTAGCAGAAATAAAGATTTCGGGAACAGAACAGTAAGCTGAGAGGAACCTCCTCATTCATAGTTCTACAATATGAACAAACATACAGAACAACATAAGAGAGGGCTTCCATCTGATCTGCCCGTGATCTTCAGAAGATCCAGGTGATCCGGCTTTCTACTCAACGTGTGACTTGTGTGATTTGTTAGGGTAACAGGGGGACTGGGGACGGGGACTAAAATGTGGATTTTAAATTCAGACATTATGGATTTCTTATTAAAATATGCAGCACATAAAGCGTAGCTGGGATATGGAGCAACAGCAGAATGGAAAAACGACCAAAAAAAAAAAAGATTTATGAACGATTTTAATTCTGATATTGCAAAAAGTGTAACGTTAGGTTAATATTTTAGGCTTTAAGTTATGCAATTGTCTCATTTCGCGGGATATATGTATATGAAATGAACTTGTATAAGTTTATTGTGCACTTCTTGTTGACTATTTATATAAGTCATTACATTAAGTCGTAAATATCAGTCATGAAAACGACTTTTTAATTAACGAATCCCCCCTTTGCTCATAAGAGTGGGAACATATTTGCAGTAGAAAACATTGGACAGCACTGCACCCTTGCGGACATTCTCGGTAACACGGTAACAAAGAAGTTATTGTTCAAATCTATTGTGTTGTTTATTTTGAATTTGATTACTAATTTAAATGTTATTATTGATTTAATATAGTTTAAAGTAATTATTCAATGAACATGAACAATGAACAATGAACACCCAAGCAGGTCGGGTCCCTTTTCGAGCCTGCTAAATGTTATAAATATGATATCTTTTTGACGTCTTAAAGCCTTTTTGTAAGTCGCTCTGGATAAGGGTGTCTGCTAAATACTGTAAATGTAAATACAGTGTTCACCTTTTGCAGACTCGGTGCATCAGGGGTTTTCAAAAAATACGAATGGAAAAAATACATCGCGGATTTTCACTTTTTCATGGGGTTTTGTGGAACTTTTACATTAAAAAAATGTATAAAACAATATATTTTAAAAATATAAATTCAAACAATAAAGGAGTTTTATTAATCTGAATAAAATAAAATATTACGATTTACAGTAAACAGAGTATTTACTCATGAATACTCACCAAAAACGAGAAGTAAGACCAGAGCGTCGGCCGCCTGAATCTCTACTTACCGACGAGTTTTTATCTGCGGTTTTGTGTTCTCTGTTTGGGAAAGTTTCATTCTAGACTGAATTCATTCAAACCCTACGATGAAACCCAAACGTTCTGCAAGTTCTACGGCTAAAACAGTGTAGAAATACTTCAATAAATACAGCGTCCCTACTTCAGGGATTTTCGTTTATAACGGGTGGTCCTGGAACGTAACAACCCCCCGTCCCGCCATAAACGAGGGAACGCTGTATTCCCAAACGTAGTGTTCTCCAACCTCAGTCTCTAATATTACAGAGAAAAGGGTTTTTTTATCTAATCTAGGGCTAAAGGAGGTGTCGACAGGAAGAACAAAGGGTTTTGGGACAGAAGGGCCACAGGAACGGGGAGGTGTTGGGACCGTAGATCGTTCGAGATAAGAACAAAAGCTGTCTGGGTAGATGGGAGGGGGGGGGTTGATTAGGGCAGTCAGAGTAGAAATACGATCAGTTTAAAAATGATTACAACCCTATGTTGTGTTCCGTTATGACTTTTTATTTTATTTTTTTTTTAAATTAATTAATTATTTTTTGAAAGCCGTGACCAGGGCCGAGATCACTGACCAATCCGGAATGTTTTATTGGCAGGTCTGAGCAGTTTCCAGCAGAGCGTGGCCATGGACAGGATCCAGAGGATTGTGGGAGTGCTGCAGAAGCCACACATCGGGTAACTGATATGGAATATCTTTTTAATTTATTCACTTATTTTGGCTTTTGATGTGTAAATGCGTGGCAGAGAGGATCAGTGGCGACGAGAACAAATAGTGCCAGCGTATTAACAATTAAAAATAAAAACAACAGCAGCTGCAAAATGTGTGACAGTCAAATCCATACGCAATGGTCTTAGATAAATCAGTTTTATTCTTACATTTAATAGCCCGGGACTGTGGTAGCCTAGCGGCTAAGGTACTGGACTATGAACCATAAGGTCTAGGGTTCAAATCCCACCAGGTGGCTACAGTAAGGTCCGTAACCCACAATTGCTTTGATTGTTAAAGTGGCCAAATTACATAAATATAACCACTTAGGCCACCCGAGCGGGTCGGGTCCCTTTTTGACACTTGGGAGCTTTTTTCTTGCCACTGTCACCACGGACTCGCTCAATTTGGCATTGGCCTTCAGCGCTATATGAATCAAATCCGACGTGGGTACAGTAAAGGGTTTTTTGTTTTATATAAAGGGTTGGACCGATTTAGAAATGTTCTATAATGCAGCTACAGGGTGAGTCAAAAGTCACAGGACACCCCGTTATTTTAGAAGCAAATGGGAAAATGACATATCCGAATTATCCCCCGGGGGGGAGGGGGGAGGGGGGCACGCAGAGGTTCATCCCAGGTTTTTGTAATCGTGTAAGAAGTGGGTTGATCAGGTGAACGTGTACGGCGTCAAAATGGGTCCTGAAGTTTTGCGACCCAAAAAACAGAATCCGTAACCAAAAAAATTAAGGTTTGCAATAAAAACCGGTTTGCAAACAGAACATTTCTGTTTGTAATCGTCTATTTCGAGTTTAATATTCTTGAAGGATCCTTTTTTTTTTCGCTTTTCTCCGTTACGCTTCTCTCAGTCTCGCTTTTGCTTCCAAAACTTTCTCGCTTCTGAAGTTTGGACCCGCTTTGACGGTGGGGCGGGATCTAGAGGTAAGCCCCGCCCACCGGTTCATTTTACAGCGCCCGCTACGTCAGCGAAAGAACGAAAGTCTTTTACCCTTGAATGGTCGGTGATAAACCCAGGGAAACCGTGTGTTTGTTTTCTCTTATCAGCTCGTTTTAACGATGATGCTTTTTAATAACGAGGCTCAGAGTCAGACTACTAACTGGTTAATCTGGGT
>JAUZST010008311.1:0-13630 GCA_034779995.1 Parotocinclus haroldoi
AAAATACATACAGGTTGTAATGTAGTAAAATAGGGAAAAATCCAAGGGGGTGAATACTTTCGCAAGGCACTGTAGATTTCTAGACTGTCCATGTACCATGAGATTGGAAGAAATGTTCTTTCTGGACAGCAGTGATTTTCTTCTTGTAACCCTGGCATGCACTCCATTGTTATTCAGTGTTCTCCTGATGGGTTGCTCATGAACATAAATGTTAGCCAGTGTGAGAGATTCCTAAATTTGCTTAGAAGTGACCATTTGTTTGTGATATTGCAAGCGATTACACACCTTTCTCTTAGAGTGGTCTTTGTTGGTCAACCACACCTGGAGAGGGTGACAAATGTCTTGAATTTCTTCCATTTATCCTCAATATGACTGAATTTGGACTGGTGTTTTGTAACCTTTTCCATGTTCATGCCATGATTCTCTTCAGCTAGTGTGTTGTGAAGATCATTCACATCTGATTGTCATCCAATTGATTGAAAACACGTCACTCTAATTTCTTCTTTGGATTAGGTGCTAATCCTAAAGGTTCCCTTCTTTGGCCACCCACAGATATGCAGCATTGTATACTTTTCCTCAATAAATAAAAGACCAAGTTAAATATTTTTATTTACATAAATTAATAGTTTAGTTTAATTTGTTTCTCCTCATCTATTTTTAGGACTTGTGTATATATTTGATGATTTTAGGTCATATTTATGCAGACATATAAGAGTATACAAGCTTTCAAGCCCCACTGTAAATCCCAACAGATTCATATACGCTTGTCAGAATTTGTACATTCCTGATGTACTTTAGATAAGAGTCTTACATACACATTCTTAACTACAGACAAGACAAGTGATCAATTATTTACCTTAATTATATTGTATTTGTTTGTTGTTTCTCTTCTAATTTAGACTGTAGTGAATCTGTATTATTTGACCCTGATTGGTCACGGATTGTCATTAATATCTTTGCTGGCTTCATTGGGAATCTTCTTTCATTTCAAGTAAGTATGTGAATATTGTTGTGATTTGGAACCGTGTAATATTGTGTTAAGACAGGAGCTAACTAACTTGGAAATATTGTTGTATGTTGACTGATTTCATTTCTCTTCTTCCAGGAGTTTGAGTTGCCAGAGGATTACACTCCATAAAAATCTTTTCTCTTCATTTGTCCTAAATTCAATTATGACTATTATTTGGTTCACTGCTTTTGTGTACAACCAAGAGCTAGTACAAGTAAACCCGGTGAGCAGCACACATCTATGTCCATTTCAATAAATAAAAGAGAATGCAGTAACATCCTAAATACAGAGTAAAAAATTGATTTACCATTACAGACTGTGGGCCTCATTCGTGAAGCGCAGGCAGAACAAATTTACGTGTAGTTTTGTACGTAAAATAATTGACAAATAATAACTAATAATCACACAAAGTCACTTTCTCCGCGTGCATTTATCAACTAAACATGTATGTATATCCTTGTCAGTAGTGAACTGTTCAGGAAAGTCTTTTAGGCTAGAAATGGCTGAAAATGGCACGAAACCTTTATGCTTAACGTCCATCTGTAGATCACTGTCATCACCAGGAAGAAAGAGGTTTCGCTAATAATGCTGCAGATTCATTCATCTGTGACAGTGATGATAATTGAGGCTCCTGTTTGAGAAAGTGCCTTCTGGTGCTGATGTGTTTTTAGATTCAAGCTTTATGCCCATTTCCCCTTGACCCTGGCTCTTCTGGAAATTGAGGAAACTGCATTTATGGTACATGTAATTTGCCTTTTTAGGAACTGAAACATCACTATGGACTTTCAAAATTAAAAGTTTTTGATTTAAATGCATTTAATTCAATAAAATGCAAAAATAAAAATTGCACAAATTTATTTAGCTTTTTTCCGAGACATTTTTTGTAGATTTTTGCAGTGATTTCTTAGTGTAGAGGCTTAGTTATATGGTGGTCGTTTGTTATTTGTGGGCATGGATTATGATATTTGTATGCTATTTGTAAATGAAGATTTACGCATGCTTGGTTTACCAACGATTGGTATTCATTAACATACACCTGTTCTACTAAGGTAAGTCTTTGGAAACGTCCATTTTACTTGTAATTTATTTGCTGTTTGCTCATCTTTTTAAGAAGGTTTCATGAATGAGGCCCATAGATTTCATTTGGAATGTTGATAACCATTACACATTAAACATCCTGTCATTCCTAGCCATAAACAACTCTTCTACCTTTTTCATGTCTGCAGGTCAGCTGTAAGTTGTCCATGTTCATCCACCTGTATATTCAGGGCTGTATGTACTTCTGGATGCTGTGTGAAGGAATCTACCTGCATACACTCATAGTCGTGGCTGTGTTTGCAGAGAAGCAGCACCTGATGTGGTATTACCTGCTGGGATGGGGTGAGTTATGATGTCACAGTTTTAACAACCATTCCAGAAACAAGGAAGATGGTTGAGATAACATGTTATATCAACAGTTAAATTGCAAGAAAACTCTATTTTCTTACAGTTTCACCAAAATGTGCTTTGAGGCCAAAGTCTTATTAGATTAGTTATACTACTGTTTTATCAGTGGTATTTTAGCCATGTATAATCATTTCTCAGACTTTATTAGAAAACAACCAGAAAAACAGAACATTTGTGAGCAGTACAGATTCTATAGGCAAGAGTGACAAGTATTTTAGTGTGTCCTCCCCTTGTACACGAGCAATAGCAGCACATGGCAGCTTCATCAGGATGCCAAGTTGACCCTTTAACACCCAATACAAAAGCAAGGAAGGTGGCTGTGATCTCATGTTTTATATTTACATTGCAGGGAAACACACTAGCTACATAAAGGACTATTTATGTTTCTGTGTTCCAGTAACACATAGGATAAATATATCTTCAAATCTAGGTTTGTGTTTTTTGAAAATTAGTTAACCAGTGTGGCCTATTTTATCCCAGTGGCTAAAAATCGTAAGACCACTAGTGAAAATGCTTGTTTAGATCATTGTGGAGAAGGATACATGCCACAGTAGGATACTTAACCATAATACATGTCAAAGCTTTTAACAGCTGCTTAAAGATCCAAGGAGATCAAGATGTACTTAACTGTCATGGTCTTTCCACCACAGTCCATCAGAGAGCATAGATGCATGCTGGCACTTAAAGACAGAGAAAGTCAAACTTTCATTAACATCACAGTCTTTAGAATTTTGGAAGGTCGTGCTGGAATATGATGGATCATCAAATTGTGCACAAACACGAAGCCAAAATATTTTTTTTCACTCAAATTGCTGTGTTCAGTTTTAATGGAAGCAATTTTGTTAAATTTGAGAAAAGGTCTCACTAGTGATCTCACAGTGCTTACAGTGCTTCAACACACAATGGAATAGATGTAAAGCAAATCTATTGGGTGATGGTCAGTCTGGTTTACAGTAACTCAATTATCCAACATACCATTTTTGATTTGTAGTATTTGTTTAATATTTATAGCTAGCTATAATAAATTCCTTGTTGTGTTTGATTGGCTTTTTTCATGAGTATAATTAAAAATTTGATAGAGCATTTTTGAGATACTAGCGTCTCAATAAATACAATTTAATATACACTGATGTGCAAAAGTCTTCAGCCACCATTAGATTATATATATCATTGTTTTAGCAACGAAATAATGAGAATGTAAAATTATTTCTCAAGACTCTTAGACTCTTCTATTAAAATACAACCATTTACATTTGCTGCATTTAGCAGACGCCCTTATCCAGAGTAACTTACAACTCATACAGTCTTACAATTTAAGAAATGGTGGGTTAAGAATCTTGCTTAAGGACCCAACTGTGGTAGCTTGGCAGAGGTGGGATTTGAACATAAGGTCCACAGTCCAGTACCTTAACTGCTAGGCTAGCCCAATCCCAACCAGAAAATAACCAGAACCATAAAATAACAGTAAAATAAACAGCTCATGTAGGCTACAGTGGCATATATTTAGTGTGACTTCCTCTTACACTGAATCTGCAGCTTAATCGAGATGCCAAGTTGACACTTTTATAGTCCGTAGAAGCTAGATTAGGAATTTTTGGTATTTTTGGCAAGAATCCACTTTTTCTAAGGCCAAGATATGAAGCACACAAAGACTGGAATGAGGATAAGTGGAAATTAGTATTATGAACTGATAATTAAACCATTGCTTAGGCATTAAATATAAAGTCTTTTGCACACTACTGTAATTGAGGAATTAATCATAATGCAGTCTGTAAAACATTTTGATTGCTTTAAATATTTTTCAGGATTTCCCATAATCCCAGCGCTGATACATGCTGCAGCCAGGAGCTATTATTACAATGACAAGTGAGTGCAAAGGTGCAATGGGAACACCCAAACACCCATAGCAAAATCGAGTTAAAGTGTTAAAGCTGTTAATGTACTGTTGTTATATGTTACTTCACTAAGAACTGAGTGCAGTGTAAAATGCTGCATCTTATTTCCTTTCTTCTGCAGTTGCTGGATCAGTTCAAATACATCTCTGCTTTATATTATCCATGGTCCCATTTGTGCTGCTTTACTGGTGAGTGTTATTCTCTTTCTTGCTCTGTTTACCCGCATGTTATTTTCCTTTGAAACTATGAATGGAAATTAGCTGCTTTTTGTACATTGGAGAGAGAACAGTTTCGGTTTATGGGAATATCCCACCAGTTTTGTGACTTTTAATTTGCAGTGTCTGTTTGCAGCTTGCATTTTAATGATTGAACACATAATGACCTTGAGCGTTTTTCTTTCTGTGGTCCCTCTGTAATTGATAACAGAGGCGAAACTTGAAACAATTGTTTCATAGTGTGCAGCAGTTTGAACCTCTTTGGTAATTTAACCACATTGTTACACACTCTTTTGAGAATATTATTTATATTTATATTTAATCATTTGCATTTATACTTATTGCATACATACGAATCTCAGAGCTCTTTAAAACGAAAGCATGTCTTATTTTTGCATTAAGCCTTAACAATACAAGCCATGTGATAATGATGTTCCTGTAAAAGTAAATTACACAAATAGACCTGTCAGATTTTCATGCAACATCAAATCTTATAGACTAAAAACAAGCCTTCTACTACAATGATGTCAACCAAGTTGTCAAGTTGTTTTAGCTAGTTAGCTAATATTAGCTTCGTATCTACCAGACGGCTCACGTGTGCCTGCAGCTATGCATATTCAGCTCCAGTTAGATTTTTGGCTCTTGTTCATTGGCTTCAGGTGAATAAAAGTGTTTGGAAAGATACATTTATTGTAAATTAAATCTCTACTTTAACTCAAGTAACTTTTTTTTCTTTACAAACAACATGGGATGGCCTAATCAAAAGCTTGACTCTGTGGTCTTTGACTGGTTTAGCCTAAAGATTGACATTTCCAGGCTGTATTTTTGGTAATTTATAGACTATAATCTCCTGGAATTTAATGGTAATCTATACTGACATGCATTTTAGGGGGAATTAGGTTATTTAAATGCAGAACAACATGTTGTTACTTTTCCTTTGCTAGCTCACCACTGCAATGACCAGGTGTGTTCTGACTGGGTTAGGCATCATTGGCTGTCTCTGAGGTAGGGGAGATGAGCAGGGAATGCCACCAGCAACTGAAAAGTGAAGTGTATTGCATGACTCGACTCATGCAAGTGCCGCGACAATTTTTCTTCTCAAAATAAGCCAAGAACCTGCACTATGCTTAACACATCAGCAATCCAAATAGAATTCAAGCCATCTCTGTATGCATTTATAAAACATTTGCACAACTCCCAGCCAGCCCAGCTTACGTAAATACACTCACCTTCCTGCAGTACAACATGTGGCTCTGTCTCAAGCACTGACTACTGGCTATATGAGGAAAACTAGTTAGGTAGTTGGAGTCTTATGCAAAGGTTTATGCACCCTAGTCTTTTTATTTAAATAATTGAATTAACACATGTCTACGGTACAAAATGTTTGAGATACAGAAATTTGATCAAATTATAATGCACTATTTAACAAGTCATTGAAGTCCTCATGCCTTAGGTAAACATTGAAACTAGTATTTTCAAAATAATTTTAAACTTTTCTTACAGTTGTTTTAATTTCTTACTTTGGACTGTCAGTAAAGTCAAATAATGTCTGTATAAGACTGTACAATGTAGACACTGTGTGAAACACTTTTGGTGAGGTTTCTTAATGTACTCCTGTGTATGTGTGTGTGTCGCAGAATTGGCTTGTTGTGTAATTGTGTTGTTGTGTAGTGCATGGCTGAGCCCATGCTGGGATCAGCTCAGGTTTTTGCCTAGTGACCCAAAGTAAACAAGCACAATCTCTGCTTGCATCAAGACGATTTCAGCCACAATTACGACTGCCATTCCGGCATGTGCGTGTTGGTGGTGGAAGTCCTATGATTTGGCATTTCCAAAAACCTTTTTTGGACGATATTGAGGGAGCATAAGTCCTGCTCTGTACTTGGATCAAGCCCAGCTAAATAACACCACTGCTGGCAGGAGCAATACTTGTTAACCTACTTTTTGTTTCCTTTGATTAGATCAACATTATGAGTTATAAAATATCAGAAATTACCTCATGGTTTGGAGATTCCCAGTGTAATCTGATACTGTCATACTAAATTCACTGCATAATTCCATTCCAGTGTGCATCCTTATGAATCCTGTCACTTAAAATGCTGACACCAGCGAAGATGACTTAGCTTTGGACTTGAGGTTATATGTTAACTCTAAATAACAGCCATCTCCAGCACTGATGTCTGAAGTACCTCTGTATATAATATGACTTCAAAATAGTGACTTGGACATTGCCTGCCAACAGTGACCATTGGAGAAAATGCTGCTCTTTAACCATTCATGTGTGTGGACTAAAAAGCATGCATCCTTATACTTCTTAATCGTTGCATTATCCATGTATGTGTACAGATATTCTTATAGCTATTAAGTAAGTCAACACACTTGTGTATTGTCTTATCAGAACAATGAATGATAGTGAATGACTGTGGGAATTTGGTCACCATGACACCACTGTACACCTCAGTGTTACAGGAGGTCATGAATCAGACTGGCATGGTGGTGTTGTAGTCACCTTACAGCTCCTGGTTCTATCCTGACACTTAACTCTGCCTGTGTGGACTTTACTTTTTTACAATTCCTTGTGTTAATGTGCGTTTACTCCCAATGCTCTGGTTTCCTCAGACATTCCAAAGGCTTCTGTGTTAGTTTAGCTGGTGATTCTAAAGTGGCCTTTGTCTGTAAATGTGGGTATGGGTGTGCAAGTGCGATTGAATTTCGCCCAGCCTAGGGTTATGCTGACCTAGCGCTTGGCACTGGAATTATCAGGACAAAACAATAAATTAATTAATGAATCAGGAGGGTCTGTGAATCTACAGAGCTCTACATCCGACAACCAGTACATACAAAATATGATTTTGTACTTTGACTCTCTCATTTTCTGAACTTTTCCCAGGTGAATCTGTTTTTCCTCTTAAACATTGTGCGAGTCCTGATCACCAAGCTGAAGGTAACCCACCAGGCTGAGTCCAGCCTCTACATGAAGGCAGTAAGAGGCACCCTAATTCTGGTGCCTCTCCTGGGCATTCAGTTTGTCCTGCTGTCCTACAAACCCGAAGACCATTTCTCCTCTGAGATCTATCAGTACATGATGAATATACTAATGCATTACCAGGTAAGAGCCAGTGCAAAAATTCAGATTAGAGATTTTATTTCTATTAAGATATATAAATGCACAGCTATTATATAAGATATATCACCCAAGAAAGTATTGGGCCTGCCGTATGCCTTTTTTAAGCTGACCCATTCATTTGTCCAGTGCATGCTTATCAAACTGTATTTGTTTTAAACACAGATGCAAATACTTTGTTTTTGAGAAGATTAAAAAGACTCTATCTCAATGTTCTTTGTGCTATTCTCCAGGGTCTCCTAGTAGCCACTATCTTCTGCTTCTTCAATGGAGAGGTGAGTCTTTTTTGACAAAACAAAGCAGTAGGGATGTAATACACTCAGCTCATGATTCAATTTGTATTACCATACAGTAAGTAACCTAACTTTCAACTAATAAATATGCGAACATGAGTGTGCATTAAATAATTAGTATACTGAAACAAGTGCAAAATAAGAAATTGGTTTGGATCGCAGGTGCTTGGCAGAATCAGAACTGTACTAAATTTAACTAAATAACTGTACTATTCGAATAGCGATTTTACTTTTGCTAAAAGAAATTAAAAACCTTTTTTGATTTCTGAAGTGTTTACCATATCTTAATGAACAAAGTGAGAAACTAATAAAATGGGGAAAAAGTATTGTAAAAGTATTGTATTTCTGAAGAGTAACAAAGGTATGTGTACTTTTCTTGTATAAAATTTTAAACATACAGAATCTTTAGTCCCTTGCAATAAAAAGAAATTGGAGTCTTGCTGAGAACAGGATATGTGTCTGAGAACATGACATGGGATTGCACCCTCTGGAGTTCAACAAATACAATTGACCTACATGGCGTAATAAACAAGTACGCACAATTAGGTTTGAGCAAGCAGCTCTTGATGCATTTATTCACTAAATGGATATCCAGTAACTCCTATTAATTGTGCAGACTTGTCAGAAGGATTTCAATTGAACTAACAAATAATATGGTATAACATATCATACCCTTTATTAGATACAGTATAGCATTTTCCAGTTTATAATTCTACGTCTACTTTATTTATATAAGTTTTAGTAGTCCATCTCTTTCTCTGCATACTTTTTAGACCCCTTTAGTTTGTTCAGATCAGGCCCTATTTGGGTGATAGATAAGTCTCAGCACTGCAGAAAAAAACTCCACTACAAATCCATTACAACACACACTAAAACACAATCACCACATGGGTGTTACTGCAGTGCTCAGAATGATCCTGATCGTTGGAGAAAAGAGTAAAGGGGTCAAACTATGTATGTAGATAAACAGATGGACTACAGTCTTTCATTGAAGAACTACAAATTGCAGTGACCACTAAAGACTAGAGACAAAAGACTAGACAATATTTTGTATAGTATGACATACCCTTTAGCACAGAAGTCCAAACAAGTAGTTCTAGACTAAACTAGTGTCTTCTTTTTAGGTCCAGAGTGTGTTGCGTCGCCACTGGAACCAGTACCGTATCCAGTTTGGCAACACATTCGCCAACACAGAAGCACTGCGTTCAGCATCCTGCACTACCTCTTCCATGTCAGAGGTTCACCGCTGCTACAGTATCGACAGCCATATGGAAACCCTTAATGGCAAGAGCTTCCACAGTATGGACGCCACTATTCTCCGCTCTGATAACATTTATATGTGAGTCTGTCCTCTATAACTCAGAGACAACCTGATCACAGACCTCCTGCCTTACGGCTCCCCACTGGGATCCAGTTTTACTATTTCTAAAAGTACTAAGTGTTTCAAAAGGCCTTTTGCAATGACGCCAAATAACAATAACTTCCATCATTTTGGAGGACGGGATTTTGGACAAAGAAATAACACAAATCACAGAGGGAGGCAAGTATCTACATGACTGATAAATGAACGTTGATGAAAGCACTATCCGTTGGCCGGGTTTTTAATCTTAAACAGGACAGCATGTGGGATTATCAACACGCAAGAGGCTTTACAAGAGCTATGATTTGGATTACGTTCCCTCTGGCTCTAGAAGGGACGTTCAGTGCGATTTGGGAGAGGGAAAAAAATGTGGTTTCTATACTGGGTGTGCTGATTGTGAAACTTCATCTGTTTTTTTCTTGTGTTTCGGCACTTGATGCTTTGAAATGCGATGTTTCAAGAAAAACACTCTCTGTTTCAAAAGATGGACCACAAAAAGAAGAAATTAAATGCCTTTTTTTGTTATTTATGTAATGTACAGTTCACAGCAGTTATCTCTTTATTTCGTTCTTATATACTACATGGTCACAATTATGTTAAACGCCCCTTATAACTGGCACAATTGGCTTTTCGGATAATATTATAAATAATAATATTTATAGTTTCTTCATACATATATAAAGCTGTAATGGTTTAGAAGTGCTGTATCAGCTTAGCTAAGTATTACAGGGCCAACAACAGCTGAAGTGTGCATCATGTAAAAACCTTGTATGCTACTTTCACTACAGAGGTGTGCCTTCAACTCTTAAAGCATTTGTTTGGTCAGTCAGCACACAAGTCAAAGGTTAAGCACAGTGACAAGCATCAGTTGAAGAGGTATAAAAGCATTGGACTAATGTAAAGTTTACTGGAGGAGTCATGGCAGGGGCTGTTTTCAGTTGTTATTGGCAAGGGTTTGGTGAAGGACATTTCCTTGCTCAGCATGGCAGTGGTCTTGTGCACAAGTGAGATCTGTCAAGAAATGTTTTTTTCTGAATTTGGCATGGAAGAACTTGACTGGCCTGCACCATTGGATTGAGCTCAAATGATGAGTGCAAACCAGGTTTGCTCCCAACAAGTGACACACCCATACTAAAAACGTAGTGGAAATTCTTCCTGGAAGAATGGTAACTGCTACACCAGCAACCTGAGGATTAACTCCATGTCCATATGGGTAGTGAGTGATTACATCATTTTGTCTATGAAGGGAGTTTAGTTTAATGCAGTTTAAAGTTAGAAAATTAGCTTAAACATGACTCTGTCCCACCTTGTACCGATCATGTAGACAGTATACTCATGTTTACAGTTTTAAGTTTTAAGGAAAGAACAGGAGGCTTTATTTAGTGTGGTCTTATGTCTGGAACATATAGATGCTTTTGGTGCTTAATTTTACTCTTAGGGCATTTGCATCTAAAGCTTACATGCTGGATGAAAAGGAACTACTCACAATTGTAAAATGTAAATATATTTCTCGTTTGAAGTGTTTAATTAATGTCTGTGTGACTGTATACAATTAGTATTCCTTGGTTTTGAGCCAATTGTGTATGCTTAGCCACTATTATATACTATTGCAGGTATATTAGTACATTAAAATTGGCTCATTACAATGTCATCATTTTTCATATAATTACAGTTTACAAATGGCAGAAATATTGCCTAAGTTTAAATGGTTGATAAGACAGGAAATTCTGTTTGCTTTCTTTCTGTTGCGGTTTCCTTGTTCCAAATGGTAGTATTTTAAATTATTGTATCTACAGGCAAATATATTGAAGGTCCCAACATAGTCTTTGTCTGTGTTGTTGCTTTCACACAATGGCTATTCTTATTCTTCAGTGTGTTTATTAAATCAGCAGAAGATCCACCAGAGCATAAAGGCTGTGTTTATAAAATGAAGTTTATAAAATACATGAATACCTGATAGTGAGTGAAAACAATTTTAAATTAAGAAAACATCTTTTGCTTTTGTAACAAAAATGCAAAAAATATCATTAAATCCCACCATTGCTATTTCGTAATGGTATGATAACCAAATACAAAACCAAATTTAAACCAAATTTGCGACCAATTTCTGAAACGATCTACAACACAATGTATAGATACTCCGCATACGAAGCATAATACTGTAAAAAACAAGCTCTCCATAAATTCCTTAATAAATTCCAGTCAACGTTTGAAGAACTTATCCAGTGTGATGTGACGCATTCTTTTAACGGACTGGTGGGAGTGGTCACCTCCCGCTGGTTTTGCTCTGGTCAACACAACTTTTCAGATTTCCTGACCTTTGGTAAAAGCATAAATTCTCCCAGGGATCCCAAAAATCCTCCCATATCTCGCTGACCCGCTTTGCATCCGCTGCTTCTTTTTCTTATACGCTCTCACGTTCTTTGGTCCAATTAAACAGAATTTTGGTCCAAATAAGCGAATAAAACTACACTTGCATAATAGGATTTGTTTCGGTACTTTAGGATTTGATCTGAATAAGCGGCTGACTGATTAACCGTATTCGACTGTATAATTGTTTGTCAGTTTCTTTATTAGACAATACCCAGAAAATGCAGGGCATTCGTAAGAAGTATTAATTAAAAATAAATAAATCAGAAAAAAGATTCTATAGGTTACAGGGGCATTTTTTTTGTTTACACTGGAGCAATAGCAGCATCTGGCAGCTTTATCAGGATGCCAAGTTGTCCCCCAATATTTCCTGATTATGAACTATGTGAAAAGGCTAAGATATACTAATGTGCATAAACATTAAAATAGAGATCAATGGAAAACAGAATTATGGAGTGATAAATACAAGTTTCATCATAGTAATTATAACACTGTTAAAGCAGCAAATCTAATGGTGGTGTGAGACTTTTGCACAGTATCATACCCTTCTTGGGACACGACGACAGTTCGGTTCCAGTATGGAAGCCTCGTGGTTAGAGCTTTAGTCCTTCCTTTTCTGTGGCATGAAACGCTGTTCCAACTGCTGGTGTGCTGATCTGGTAATATGCATATCATGACAATTGGTGATTTATAGTAGTGATATGAGGGACACTAACAACTCAGCAATCTGCTTCTTTCCTTGCGGTTCAAGTCCCGCTTGATGCAATGCCAATTTAGAGACATCAGTTAACCTAACAAGCATGTCTTTGGACTGTGGGAGGAAACAGGAGTACTCGAAGTAAACTCACACAGACGCGGGGAGGACATGCAGACTCCACACAGAAAGGACCCAGGCGGCTCCACCCTGGGATTGAACCCGAGACCTTCTTGCTATGAGGCAGCGGTGCTACCCACTAACAACTCTGCAATATGTGCAGGAAATCCTGTGGACACACAGGACTTTCAACTGGCATTTTTCAACAGGATAATGCTTGCCCAAGCACAGTAAGGGTTTCACAGGTATGTCTCCACCAGACTGCTACTCTGTTTTGACCTGCCTGGTCGCCAGATTTGTAGGCAATCGAATACTTATAGGACTAGCTTGGATTTCAGCTTAGGCAACCTAAGAGTGTGTAACTTACGGGTTTTATCCAGGCTAGAAATGTCCTAACAAGGTACTAGAGCCTCCTTTCAATTGTTCAGTGATCCCCATTAAACTTTTGCTTTATCATTAAATTCATACATATACATTTTCAGTCCATTCCAACAACTCCTGAAATAGTTTTTTTGTACTATTAGCCATTTTGTACAGACTCTAAAATAGTCTGTATCATTAACGTTTGTGTTAATAAAGAGGTTATTTTTTACTGTTTCCAAACAACATATGGTAAACTCCTAATCTTAAAAATGTTGTCCTTGTTTTCATACCTTGTTTTCACCTAGTCCAAATAGACAAGCTGAATAGTGTTTTTAAAGCCTGTAAAACCCAGCACTATGTTGTTAGTAACAACTAAATTGCTGAGAAGAAGAAGAGTTGTGTGTTATGAAGGGTGATTTGGCTGCGCTGCCATTTTGCTAAAGATACTGTTGAAGGTCAGGCTGTTAAGTGATATGTGACTGCCAGTGGTAGCTTTAGTCCAACAGGATGTATCACTTCCTTGCACACACGCAAGAATACACATGATGGAAAATGTAGACACAAAAGTAAACAGCACACAGCTGACATGTGTTTCTGCCTGCGGGAACAGCACAGGAAAACGCTTCAATTTTGGTCGTGCCACACACTCTTGCTGACACCAGAATTCAGGTGTGTGTGTGTGTGTGTGTGTGTGTGTGTGTGTGTGTGTGTGTGTGTGTGTGTGTGTGTGTGTGTGTGTGT
>JAUZST010008312.1:0-13630 GCA_034779995.1 Parotocinclus haroldoi
ACTCAAGGTTCCTAAGAGCACAGTGGCCTCCATAATCTTTAAATGGAAGAAGTTTGGGACGACCAGAACTCTTCCTAGACCTGGCCATCCAGCCAAATTGGGTAATCGTAGGAGAAGAACCTTGGTGAGAAAGAAGAACCCAAAGTTCACTGTGACTGAGCTCCAGAGATGCAGTAGGGAGATGAGAGAAAGTTCCACAAAGTCAATTATCACTGCAGCCCTCCATCAGTCGGGGCTTTATGGTAGAGTGGCCCAACAGAAGCTCAGTGCAAAATATAGGAAAAAACACATGAAAGACTCCCAGACTATGAGAGATAAGATTCTCTGGTCTGATGAGACAAAGATCATCACCTGCTCTATACAGTGAAACATGGTGGTGGCAGCATCATGCTATGGGGGTGTTTTTCTGCTGCAGGGACAGGACGACTGGTTACAGTTGAAGGAAAGATGAATGCGGCCAAGTACAGACATAACCTGGAGGAAAACTTGTTCCAGAGAGCTCAGGACCTCAGACTGGGCCGAAGGTTCACCTTCCAACAAGACAATGATCCTAAGCACAGAGCTAAAATAACAAAAGAGTGGCTCCAGAACAACTCTGTGACCATTCTGGCTCTCAGCCAGAGCCCTGACCTAAACCCATCTCTGGAGAGACCTGAAAATGGCTGTCTACCAACGTTGTGTAAAACAAAATACCATTATTTGCATTGTTAGTTTTTTTTGCAAATATCAAACTAGGAAAAGGAATGTCCGGATTGTTATCAGAGCAAGTTCAAAAGCTAGCATCTCTGATGGTATGGGGTGTGTCAGTGCCCATGTCACATCTAACTTGCACATCTGTAAATCCACCATTAATGCTGAAATGTACATACAGTTTATACATAAGATAAGTTAGTTTATTGCCATTGTATTTGTTTGGTAGCTCTCAGTGAGACCAGCAGCAACAATAGAATAAACATAAAACTAAATATTAAAACGTATTTAAAAAGTACAAAGAAAGAAAATGACAAAATATAACATGTAAAATGGAACGTAGCTCGGTATAACCCAGTATTAATTATTACACACAAAGTATATATTTATAATATATGTTGTTATTGTACAAGGGTACATCTGGTATAGTATAATATATATTATTATGGCACAAATAACATATAAACTGTGTTATCACTATTGCACGTGAAGGGTATATAGCTGTATATCTTGCAGTTATGGGTGTGTGTGTGGGTGTGATGGAAGCTACAGCTCTGGGGAAAAGGCTGTTTCTTAGTCTGTTCGTGTGGGTCTTAATCTTTTTCCTGATAACAGTCTGTGACCTGGGTGGGATGAATCCTTGGCAATGTTTCTAGCCCTTTTATGCAGGCGGATAATGTAGACTGTGTCCAGTTTTGGGGGCTTGGTACCCACAATCCTCTGAGCTGTCCTAACTATACCTATACCAACTATACCAGTCACACAGTGACAGTATACACTAGTCCAAATCCCTCCAGTTCTCACATGTACAGCTAATCTACCGCAATGTCACACAGTAACAAAGGATGCTCTCTATTGTGCTTCTATAAAAATTCACAAGGAATTGAGTGGGAAGTTTAGCTTTTTTAAGCTTCCTCAATAAGAAACGTCTCTGATGGGCTTTCTTCACCAGGTGGGAAGTGTTAAGTGTCCATGTCAGAACCTCTGTAACATGGAGTCCGAGGAATTTTATATCGTTGACACTCTCCATTTATGCAAAGGGGTGGAAGTGTTGTCTACCTGATTCTCCTAAAGTCCACAATGATTTTCTTTGTTTTGGTGGTGTTAAGGACCACATTATTTTCTGTGCACCACATGGCAAGATGTTGAATCTCCTTCCTCCTCCCACGCAACATATTTGGAGCAACATATGCTGATAACAGAGCAACATCTTTTTCAGGGACGTCCCTGCAAAACGTCCCCTGGACGTCTCTTAATTTCAACAAGACAATTTGAAGTCACATTCTGCACATGGCTTTCTAGTAAGAAAGTGAGGGTAGTAGATTGGCCTGCCTGCAGACCAGACCTGTCTCCTATCGAAAATGTGTGACGCATTATGAAGTTCAAAATATGAAAACGGAGACCCCGGACTGTGGAGCAACTGAAGTTTTACATCAAGCAAGAATGGGAGAAAATTCCACCTACAAAGCTTCAACAATTATTGTCCTCAGTTCTCAAACACTTAAGTGTTGTTAAAAGGAATGGTGATGTAACACAGTATTTTGTTGCCCATGCAACCTTTTTGGAACATCTTGCAGGCAACAATTTCAAAATATTTGCCAAAAATAATCAAGTTTATTGGTTTGAACATTAAATATCTTTGTATAATGTCTTTGTACAACCCCTGGCAAAAAGTATGGAATCACCAGTCTTGGATGAGCATCATTCAGACATTTCATTCTGTAGAACAGACTCAGATCAAAAACATGATACAATAATAAAGTCATTCCAAAATGCAACTTGTTGGCTTTCAGGAACACTCAAAGAAATAAAGAGAAAACATTGTAGAAGTCAGTGAATGTAACTTTTATTGAATAAGCACAGGGAAAAAATATGGAATCACTCAATTCTGAGGAAAAAAGTATAGAATCACTCAAATTGGAGGTAGAAAATAAATACACACCCAGTCATTTTCCTTTCCCTAAATGGACACCTGCCTCAGATTAGATCTGCTCGTCAGTCTGCAGTTAAAAACACCTGCAGTCATGACACCTTGGAGGGCTGCTGGGTGAAGTTGAGTGGCAAGAACAATGGCTCCAACAAAAGAGAGGATTGTGAAACTTCTTGAAGAAGGTAACTTCACACATGGTTGCTAAAGCTGTGGGCTGTTCACAGTCAGCTGTATCCAAGATATGGACCAAATACAAACAGCATAGAATGGTTGTTAAAACCAAGCGTACTGGTAGACCAAGAAAGACATCAAAGTCATATTAAGTTGTTTGCAAAAGGGGCACATTTGTTATATTTTAGTCCTCTGAAAGGGTCTGAACAAAAGAACAGAAAGTAATGTTTAGTAGTAAGAATCCAGTAGTAGTATACTTTTAAATAAAACTAAGTTCACTTCAATAAAAGGTAAGCAGCAAAGACAACATCCGCCTCCTATACTCTCAGCTAGGAACAGACTACAGTGCAAACAGGCTAATCAAAATTGGACAGTTAAAAAAAAACTGAACAAGACTTCTGGTCTGATGAGTCTTGATTTTTGAGTGACATTCGTATGGCAGGGTCAGAATTTAGTTTAAACAACATGAAAGACTTATCAGTTTAAAGTGATAATGGTGTGGGAGATATTTTTGTGGCCCCTTAATACCCATGGATGCATCATTTAAATACCACAGCCTATTCAAGTAAGATTTCTGATAATGCACGTCCCTTTATGACCACAGTGTCATTCTGTTAGACCACCATCTTCTGACGGCAACTATCAGCAGGATAAACACAATGTCATAAAGCTCAAATCATCTTAATGTGGTTTTGAACAACCAGTTCACTGTAGTCAAATGACCTCCACAGTCACCAGATCAGCATTTGAATGAGTATGTTTGCCCTATGATAGACTGGTACCTTGTCTAGGGTTGTTCTTTCTTTGAACCCTGTGCTGCCATATAGACACCAGCTTATTCATGACCCTGAGCGGGATTAAGAGCGTATGAAAATGAATGATTGAATCTTCACTAAGACAATACACAAGGTAATATTGGCAACTATAGAGACAAATACAGTATATACAAACAACCATCAGACCAATAAATGTGGACAACTACTGTACATATATGCATTACAACTAGAGCCAGGTCCTTGATTTCATACTGATCAGTAATGTGTTAAGTCACAATGTATGAAAAATATGTAACAATCCACACCACCATTCTGATCATGCAGCCATTATTCAAGTCAAACTACTAACTTCTGCTTACCTATAAACAATTGTTTGGAGTTTTGAAACTAAATTATACAAGTTTGCAAAGAATCTCCTTCACCAGATGTTATGTAGTTCTTCTGTACAGTAGAAGAATATGTAATTTTCTCACCAGGGAAGTTGCCTCATGCAAGCTCTCATAACTTACAGACTCGCTGGTCTGCCTACATGTTCCATAGCCTAACTACATTCAGAATGCTGCTGCTTGAGTCACCATTTACATTGATAGCATTTGTCAAATAGTTTAAAATCTAGAGTTTGACACAAGCGTGAAATCTTTTTAAATGTTCTACTTCTACAGTGGATTAAAATTCAGATTAAAAAACGGAATATGGTGTGATTTCGCGGTGTAAAGGGGAAAGGTACAAGCCCTAAGAACATTTTAGCACCACACACAAGGCTATATCAGGGCTAGTTATATATTCACACTCAAGTTAAAAGTACCCAGAGTAAACCCACACAAAAACAGGGAGGACATGCAGGCCCTCTAGCCTGGAATTGAACCCAGGACCGTCTTGCTGTGAAGTAGCGGTGCTACACACCGAGTCACTGTGCCGCCCATTTACGTTAGATGTAAATCAGTGTGAAATACAATCATGTTTAAATGTAACAGATGCAATTATAAGAGCAATACTTAAATCTATAAACACTTCTGGGTAAATACAGTGAAATAGAAAACCATAAAAAAAGCAAAGTATTTTTCTTAACAGTCACTTTAAGGGGTGACAAGATGCATCGCAATGCAAAAATGTCAACGTGCATAATTGAGTGGGACAACGCTTTCTGCATTTTTTTTTAAACCCCAGAGGGCGCAATCAAACATGATATTCCTACAAGAATATATTGAATGAATGAACAGCTTTATAGTCTTCCTTTCTGTAATGGAAACTTGCTTGTTTGTTTTTTACAATTATTTTCTATTTATTTTTACATTATTTAATGCAGAAATTAGTTATTAAAATTTGGTGAAGTTATCACATTTTGTTGCTGCACCAATATTTATGACTTTATCACCAAAGGACAAAAGATTATTTAGAAGAAGAATACACAGAAACTCAAGCCAAGTAAGTATGAGAATGTAAATGTTGTTGTTTGTCAGCCTAGTGATCAGAACCGGGTACAAGCAACACAAACACAGCTCAATTACACAACTCCCAAAAACAAATAAAGTATGAAATATGAACAAGTCAAAGTTACTACAAAATCTCTACACTAAGTCACTGTTATCCTCAAAACAGACATCCATATGACAGACACTTTCAGACACGTAGAAATAACCCAACTAATTATGTCTGACAAAACAAGTCTAAAGTGAAAAAATGCATATTTAAACACATGCAAAAGAAGCCTTCCACACAGTCAAAAATTTACGGTCACAGTATCATATCAGTCTTGAAACCACATCTCCACAGTTTTGATCTAAAAGCCGTATACAATCCGATTAAAAATGACATGACTGGGTAATACTATACTGCCATTTCTACTACTTGTTTATGTTTTAACACCCCATTTCCTGGTGAGGCTCTCTTGTTCCAGCATGTAGGGGCACCTCCTGGACATGCTTACAGGACAGTATGCCAGTTCACTGCAGGGCCAGCAGAGGTCACTGGTGCAACATGGGCCTGACCTCCCTCTGACAACGCTAATCAGGCCAGCGTGGGATGTCCAAACCTGCCAGAAGGACACTGGCATGACTTGCCACTGGGTCCATCCTTTGATGATACTCCAGAATGAATAACAATATTAATAATCATAATAAAGCAAAGTATCCCATTTACCCCTGCTTTTGGTCAGAGTCATGCTCCAGAACCAGTTCCAGCAATCACTGGGTGCAGGCAGAAGTACACCCTGGTCAAGGCATCAGTCCATCGCAGGGTTCAATAACTACACCACCCACTCACCATGTTGCAAGCCTCGAACCCAGGGCCACAGGAACAGCTGCTTCTAGGAGCTGTCCCTTTCCTTTCAGCACACAGGGAAAATGATTCATGTGTTTATATAGTCACGTTTGATTACTGTAATGCTTACTAGCATATTTTAGTCAAGGAATTATTACATAGCTGAAACCTGTCCAAAGTGCAACATCTTGGGTATTACTGGAACTAAGAGGTAGGAGCATATTACACCCGTATTGGCAGCATCCCTGCATTGGCTGCCTGCTGCTTTAAGAGCACAACATAACATTTTTAGATTTTATACTTTATACAGTTTACCATCTGATCTTGTTACATGACATTGTGTAATCGAACCGTGTGATCTGATCATTACTTGGTAACCTTTACCATTCCCCTCGCTACTCTTACAATGTTTATACCCAGGTTAAAAACTGCTCTGTATAGCTGTGCATTTGAGACCTGATTGTGTTTTTACCTGCACTCTGCTTTTTGTTATTTTTAACTGTTTCCTTAGGTTAATGTTTTTGACGATGTATTAACTGTACTCTTCATTTTATTTTTTTAAATTTCATTGTATTATTATTTAACTCTGTACAGCACTTTGAATTACCTCGTGCTATACAAATAAACTTGACTTACCAAACAAAAGTGGAAAAATGCCATTCCTAAATTCCAAAGCTCTGGAATACTCTTGGACATGACACTTGTGGGGTCTAGGGAGATGAATAAAGAACTTCTTAATACATGTGAGCCTTGTTCCAAAGCCAGTCACCAAGCCAGTCTGGCAGTACTGACTCTACTGTAATGTATTCTTGAAGATCTTGAAAGTGGGTTGCAAGGAACGTGGATCCGTTGCTTACACTCACAAGTCAAATGAACAGACCTCCAAATCTTGTCAACCTTCAGAACCTCTAACTGTGAGAATCCTGTGGCGGCTTGACAAACAGCCTCTGAGTGGAGCTGGTGGATGAGCCTGAGAGTGGAGAATAATTTGAGGTTGCAGCTGCGGTTGTGTTTTAGTTCAAGTAACTTTTATTTTAGTTTATTTGACTTCTATATGTGATTCATTTCTGGATTCTGTATGTGACACAATTACTGTTAAATAGACAGAAATAAACAAATTGAGTGAGTAGTGCACAAGAGCAACAGTAAGTTTGTGCTTAGTTGCTGTCAGCTTAGTCCTGTGACACGTCCATTGCCAATGGCTTAGACTGTGTCACGCACAAAGTAGGCTGGTAAGTAAAAGAGTCCGCCACATTAGAAGATTCAAAGCTTCTCACCTGGCGGAATGGTGAACCCTGGAGGCAGTTGAATTGTCGCCTGTTGTGTCGGCGCCCTGACAATCAGCTGTGGAGCCGTGGTCCTCTGGGGTGGAACTGCAGGTTGGGGCTGAAGTTGAGGTTGGGACTGTGTTTGACTTTGAAGTTGAGGTTGGGATGGTGACTGATTTTGAGTTTGGGGCTGAGGCTGAGACTGATGCTGGATCTGGGGCGGAGACTGAATTATTGCTGACTGAACTGGAGCCTGAGGCTGGGATTGAATTTGAGATTGGGGCAGAGTTGTTGTTTCTGTTTGAGTTGGTGTTTGGGAATGGGACTGACTTTGTGGTTGGGTTTGAGCTTGACATGAAAGCTGAGTCTGGGTTTGGGATTGAGACTGGGCTTCAGATTGAAGTTTGGACTGAAGCTGGGACTGAGCTTGGCTCTGGTTGACGAATGAAGATGCTGGGAGCGAGTTGACGGTCTCAGGTTGAGTCTCTGTTTTTGGTTGCTGCTCGGTGCTCTTGCCGTGGTTCAGGCACCCCTCCCGGATGAGGGCGGACACACTGGTACCATTCCTGCCCTGCGCGATGCTGGCTACGACGTGGCTCGGTAACCGCTGCAGTGCTATGGTAGGAGTACCTTTATCAAGCGGGACCGACCTGCTAGAGCTGGAAACGGTGTAGGTGCTGGAGTCGGTGCGCATTATCGTCATGGACAGCGCGTTCCCGGTGGAGCCGGTGGAGCTCGTGCCATTCACGCTGCCTCGCGAGCCGCCGCGCTTTTTGCGTGTGCCGTAATGCCGCGGCGTCTCCATGGAGCCTGGGGCTCTGCGGCCAATGCTAATGCTAACACCAGGGGAAGCTGCTCCGGTCTTAGCCGGGGATAAGGTGTGTGACCGCGGCCCACTCGTACCCGCCTTCCCGCTGATTTCCGCTGCCTCCAAGCCTTTATGCTGCTGTTGCTGTTGTTGTTGCTCAGATGGAACATTAGCATTAGCGCGTGAAGTTAACCCTTTCCCTAAATGCCTTTTGGATCCGGTGCTGCCTTTGCCTCCGCTCCGGCTGACAAGCTGCGACTCCAGCGAGCCCACCAGGTCGCTCACCGCCTTCTCATCCACCTCGGAGAACAGCAGATCTTCCAGAGGATCGGATGAGCCCGCCATCTTCCATGGGAGCCTTGTCTAAATTGAACTGGGGGCGGGGCGCAAAAGGTGGACTACGCACGCGTGTTGCTATGGATTCTGGGAATGGGGTGCAACGTCAGACAGGGGATCTTTTTTTTCACTACCTGTCCGTTTGCGATGTTCAGAGGGATTTCCTAAAAGCTCCCCTTGAAATCTAACCATGCTGTTAGAAACACGTTTTCAACTTATCTTTAATATGGCTTTGTCATATCGCCAAGTTATACATTCACATAAGTTTGCTTTACCCTTTCTATTTATTTTAACCTTGCCTCGTTTGTTTGCACAATAATTCGATTTTAATACACTTTTTTCTGTTGAAGCTTAGATAATACATTGTTGTTAAAGCAGCTTTAAAGGGTTTTAGACGCCAAATTGTACATCAATATGGTCAATGGAAAAGTTATTACCACAATCCTTGTTTTCCAAAACAGCTATAAGAAAATAAATAATGGCAACAGCAAGGTATGCTCAATTCGTTTTTTTAAGGTTCTGGAAGCTCTGTTGGAATAAATGGCACCATATGATTCAGAAAATACAAAAAGCATGAAACTCTGACTGTTGCTAGAAATCGACAGATAGTTGGTGTATCTTTCACAAGATAGTAACCCAAACCACTTTTCCAAATGCATACAAACATATTTCAGTCATCATAGCCACATTACCCCATTTCAAATCAATATATAAAAGAAAATGCATACATATAACTCATATCTTATCCTTTTTACCCTTTCCTGACTGCTACTCTTCCAAAAATACCATTCCTGATCGAGCTTCTTTGGACGGTAGAGGGGTCAACTTGTTGTCCCTGTGAAGCTGGCAGATACTGCTTTTGCTTAAGTGTAATGCTACATCACACTAAATGCGTGCCACTGTAACCAACAGAAGCTGGTTTTCAGTTTTGTTTTAATATAGTTATATATTGTTACTGTACCATTTATTTAAAAATTGTATATTTAATCTAAATGTGAAATTGTGGCCTAAGACTTTTTTCTCTGTAATGTATATATAAAAGATGTATACAGATTTGATAAATGGAGCATGGGGTGCACTCTTCCAAGCAATAATAAACTTGTCTGTGAAACCTTTTTGATGCAATATAATTATGACTGCAAACTTAAAAGCACATTTACATTATTTAGCAGACACCCTTATCCAGAGTGACTTACAAATTCATACAGTCTTACAATCCAAGCAATTGTAGGTTAAGAGCCTTGCTCAGGGACCCAACTGTGGTAGCTTGGCAGAGGTGGGATTTGAACCTTGGTCCTTCTGGTCCATAGTCCAGTACCTTAACCACTAGGCTACCACAGCCAACTGCCCTTTTAAGGCAACCAGGCTGCTCATCCAATTTCAGCATGACAGCGTGAAATAAGCTGTTTTGTCCTCATTAACCTTATCTCCTGAGCTTACAAGATCATCACTGAAATTATGTTAACAGGCCATTTTGTAGGTCTGAAATTCATTTTCAAGGCAGTGACTTTGCAATAACAGTAGTTGCAATTAATCTGATCACTCTTCACCATCTGGAGTTAACACAAATGACCACTATAAAAACTGATTCAGCACATTTTGTGAAAACCAAAATTTGTGCCAAACTCAAAAAAATGTCACACAACTGTAGAATGGCCAGACTGTTTTGTGCTCACAGTAAAACAACAGTAACTAAGCACTCATTACAGCTGAAGTAAAAATAGCATATCTGAATGTACATCGGCATTCTGGGCTATAGCAGCAGAAGACCACACTGAGTGCCGGTCCTGTCAGCTAAAAACAGGTTTGCATGGGCTCACCACAATTAGTCAATAGAAACTTTGGAAATGTTACCTGAACTGATGAGTGTCAATATCTAATGTAACAAATTTGATGTGAGGTTCAGAATTTAGTTTAAACATCATGAAATCAGGCATCGGTGGTTCACGCTGCTGGCGGTGTAATGATGTGGGGGAATATTTTATTTTTGCCTGACTAGTTATTTGCATTAAGAAGCAGCTGAACAGGTGTACTTAACAAAGTGGCCAGTAAGTGTATATACTCGTTCTCCATGTGTACTGGGCTATTTCAGTCACACCAATTCAGTCAGAATAATTTCAAATGATGCCTTTTCTAGTCTCCAGTAATACCCGTTGGTGGTAAAATGAATCATACCAAATAGCTCAGAGACTTTCAATGTGACCCTGTCTGACAAATCAACGCACCAATTTCTGCACTGCTATAAGTGTTCTGGGGGAACAGTTTAAACTGTAATAACTGTTAATAAATGCCCCATCCTCAGTTGTACCATGAAGTACCAAGTTCCAAGCTGTCCCTAAAAGCTGTATCACGAACACATTGTTCGTTTGGGAGCTTTGCTGACATTGGACCCTGAGGCATTGGGAATGCATTTCATGGATTGATGAACCATACTTTGCTATTAGTCTATTGATTCTACATTTGGCTGTAAAGAGAATACTTTATCTGTCTAAAGCTTGTATAACATTGCAAATTTGCTGTGTCCCCAAAATAACTCAACACACAGCCATTAATGTCAAATTTTCCATCCTGGTATCATGTGACTAATTAGTGTTAGTTGTTAATGGATCAGATGTGTTATGTTTTGTGGTAACACTGTCACACTCTCTCAGACTGGTCACTGGAAGTTCAACCTGGCACCTCATGGCAAAGAAATCTCTGAGGATCTGATAAAAATAATTATTGCTCCTGTTTAACAGGACAGGTTTCACTCTAAACAGGCCTCGCCATGGCCGACCAAAGATGTTGATTGCACACACTCTACTTCATAACCAGGTTGAAAATAGATGTAGGAGTGCTGCCAGCATTGCTGCAGAGGTTAAAGGCATGGGGTTCAGCCTGTCAGAGCTCAGACCATACGCTGCACACTGTATCAAACTGGTCTGCATGGCTGTTGTACTGAAGCTGTGCATGATCCCCTTCCTTCAGAAACTGGGCCTCAGGGCAGTATTCCAACATAATAACGACCCCAAACACACCTCCAAGATGACCAATGCAAATCAGAAGCATTTTAACCAGGCACATTATTCAGACTCGTTTTACTCAAGCATGTGCCCCATTACAACGATGCAGTGCAGCACTAAAAACCATGCTAGTAAAAAGTACATTTTATCCTCAACTGCTGAGCAGAACTACAGAACAAGCCACACAAACAGCATCCACACAGCATCCTTCGAAAAGTTTGAGTGGCTAATGCTTTCAGTCAGAGGCAGTTTATTTTTGCATGAAGAAAAGGACATATGGACAAATTTGAAAAAGAAATCAGTAATAACAGCTCATTGCTCTATGTTTTGGATAGGCACTTCTAACTGTATAACCCAAGAACAGTACACCAGACTAGTAGCAAAATAATTAATCAAAACAGCAAAAGTAATAGTTCGCAGAACCAAAATGAATGCAATTAATACAAATAAATATAATGTTAATTTGTTCTTCGTTTCACATCCACGTTAGTGTTAAATCACTTAATCATTTTATTTTTTAAAACGCTTATTTTTTTATGCGCAATTGTACGATTGATTGGCAAGCAGAGGAGCTGTGCCCCTCTAAATTCTGTTTGTGCCCTAGTACAGTAGTCCAGAAATACCCTCCATTTTAAATAACGCTCTCAGACATTCGGCCACTGGATTTACTGTAAACCGACAACAACACGAACACGCACTGTTTTGATGGTTGTAACCCGTAACTCTCGTGTAGTGTCGCGAGGTTTGGTGAGAGCGCCTCCTTTCAGTGTGCTTTAAGATTTCTGAAGAGTGAAATGAGCTCGGCCATGATGTGTTAACCGGCTGCGTCTCTGAGAGCTGAATTAATCTGAAAAAAAGGTGCTTGTGACGAATACAGTCGCGGAGAGGCGTTACGAGGAATTATTGCACCTTCAAGGGGTGTTTTTGATAAGAAAACTGACTTTGGAATCTGATACTCAGTGAAAACAATGAGCGGCGGCGGGACTCCGTATATCGGCAGTAAGATCAGTCTGATCTCCAAGGCCCAGATCCGCTATGAGGGAATCCTGTACACCATCGACACTGAAAACTCCACCGTGGCGCTTGCTAAAGGTGGTTTCTCAAATTTTTTAGACGTAATGAACTACAAATAGCTTGTACTCTGAGTAATTGTTGTTTTCCGTCGCTAGTTACCTTTGTAAAGCAATGCGTTAGCCGTTAGCGTTGGTTAGCAGCTAACAGACACGAGCTAGCTTTTAAACCATAAACGTTTAAGTGACATGTTAACTAAGCGTGTACACATGAAAACTTTCGCTAAACGAAATGCTGTTACTTCAGACTCGTAGTACAATTGCAAATATTATTTTTCTTGACCGCAAGTTCCAAATGCTCGCCATATAACATGAATACGTGTGGCGTACATCAGTGAACCATACCGTTGATGGAAATGATGGCATCTGTACTCTATCTAGTTCACTACATAACTCGGGTGCAAAGTATTTGGGAGACGGAAAGCCTGGCGCTCTCTGCCGAAACAGTTACTGTACTTGTGGGAACGTAATTGCGGATTGATCCCTGTGTAACGTCCTATTTTATTTTTTTTAACTCTTCACAAACCTAAGCATGTTGGTGTAGTTACGTGGGCTGCTGTTCTGTTATTTACCAGCAGCTGCTTTGTTCTGCTAATTTTAATTGGCACGTCGAGTAGAAGCAATTTGACGCCTTTGCTTGTTCCTCATGGAAGAACAAAAGGTCTTAATTAACCCTAGTTTTAATATGGGGTTTAGTCTTTATGTAGATGATATTGCTGTTTAAAGTGGTAGGAGATACGACTGCATGATATTGGAGGAAAAACTAACTACAGTATAAAATATGTATGCATCGTATAATGCCATATATAAAATACTGGAAATTTCACCAGATATCTTGGCCTATTGGAAAATAATTAATCATTCTAGGATGATTGAAATGATTTCGTATAGGAGTGCATCTGTATGGGCAATGGAAGTGGTAATGCAAAAATATTTGATATATATTTTACATTTTAATGAACCAAAGCAGGACTTGGTGGAAATCTTTTTATCAAGGGTTCTAAATGAACAGGAATACACCGTGTAAAAGTCACAAACCTATGATTATGGTTCTCTTTTTGATTTGCTCATCCAGATTATACATGAATTAATTTGTTCAGCAGAGCATGGGTTTAAAAAAAATGATTATTACTGTTTTGTCAGTACATGGTGATGTTCTCCTACTTTGTTCATTTTTCAAGTAGCTGTAATGTGTAACAAAGGTAAATTGTGAATACTGAAACTGAAGTCTTACTATTAAACTGAAATAAAAGGTCTGGATTATGTAATGTATTTTGTAATTATGATGTTTTATTTATATACTATGTATATATATATATA